>CAUYQV010043307.1:0-13407 GCA_963574575.1 Galagoides demidoff | reverse complement strand
AATATAAATGTTTTGATACAATGACTAAGCAAATGACATGAAATTTATGTTAACCAGCTTGATGAAAGTATTTCAAATTGTATATGAAAACAGTACAATGTACCCCATGTTTGCATTAATGTATACAGCTATCAATTAATTTTTAAAAAGTGGCCAGGCACAGGAGACCTTGGGAGGCAGAGGCAAGAGGATCACTCGATCCCAGGAGTTTGAGACCAGCCTGGACAATATAGGTAGGTCACATCTATACAGAAAAAGAGAAAACTTAAGCCAGGCCTGGTGTCATGCACCTGTAGTTATAGCTACTTAGTGAGGCAGGAGGATTCCTAGAGCCCAGAAGTATGAAATTGCAGTAAGCCGCAGTGACAACACCACTGTACTCTAGCCTGGGAAACAAAGGGAGACCTTGTTCCCTTCCACAAAAAAAAGTTAACTGCAAAATAGCCTCAGTCAGGTCCTTCAGGAGGTTTCCAGAAGGGGGCATTAATATCACAGGAGATGACAGCTCCACGCCCATCACGTCCCTGAAGACCTTCCAGTGGGACAAAATGTGGATGCAGAAACCAGTGATACTGATGATGCTGGCCCTGTGTTGACCAGGCTTTTTAAAAGGGTTTAAAAAGCAAACAAACAAACAAACAAAAACTTTTAAAAATAGAAAACAGCTTATAGAAAAAAGAGCTAAAGAAAGAAAATATTTCTGTACAGCTGTACAGTGTGTTTGTAGTTTAAGCTAAGTGTTATTACAAGACTCAAAAAGTTAGAGAAAACTTAAAGTTTATGAAGTAAAAACATTACCGTAAACTAAGATTAACTTATTCTTTAAGAATTTTTTTTATAAATGTAGGGTAGCCTAACTGTACAGCTTTCACAAAGCGTCCAGCAGTGTGCAGTGATGGTCTGGGTCTCGCACGCCCTCACCACTCACTCACTGTCTCCCCAGGGCCACTTCCACCCAGCAAGCTCCAGGCATGGTAAGCACCCTCCACAGGTGCCATTTTTCATGTTTTATACTGTATTTTTACCATATCTTTTCTATGCTTGGAAACACAGATGCTTAGCAGGGTGTCATAACTGCCTACAGTAGTGAGCACAGGAAGATGCTGTACAGATGTTCAGGAGCTCAGGAGCAACCTGCTGGACCATACAGCCGTAGTAAACAGTAGGCTCTACCATCTCGGCTCTCTAGATGATGTTCACGTAACGATGAAATCGCCTAACACAGTTCTCAGAACATAACCCCATTATTAAGCAACCAATCACTGTACAGCATGTTACCACTAACCCGCCTGAACAGAATACACACGGGCCATATGAGGACTTCAAACCTTTGAGAGTAAATTATAAATACGTCTAATTCACACCAAACATACAGAAGTCTCTGTCAGCACTTCAAGGACATCATGATGAAGGGGAAATGCCTTAAAGCAGCAGGCGCACAGAAATCCCAGGGAAAAAGGATACTTGGTTACAGAAAATAAGCGCCCAAGAGGCATCTGTGGGCCTGGAGGGGACCATTAGTGTGAGTCCTGATGAGCACCAGATGGATTCCTGGGGCCCTGCATGGCAGAGAGGCTCTAAAGAGCGGATCCGGAGGGGGCTGAATCAAGCACTGTGTCCCACAAAAGCAAGCCCTGTGCATAAGATCCTTCCCTTGGCATAGAAAGAAATCCTCTTTGAGCCTCACTACAAAGGGTCAGCAAGAATGTGGGGTTGTTGTGTCATGAGCACAGGCCCTGCAGTGAGGAGGCTGGCTCACTACTACTGATTAGGGATGGGCTGATGCCTCTGTTTCCTTCTGAAGAACATCATCTGCCCGGCAGACCTTTTGCAGATTTTCACCTTCACTCCATACTATGAAATTTTCCAGGTCTCCACAGTGACACATCTTTCCACTCACTGCCTCCTGTTCTCCAGGTTGGTTCACTGGTTAAACAAGCCAGACCTTCCCTAACTGACTGGGAAAACATTGACCGTACCCTTTAGACCATGGGATGAGGCACGCAGCACCCGATGGCTCAGAATAATCCTTTTTAGTCCAGTCTGGGCCTCTTTTACATCTTTCTTCCTACTGATAATTTGGGTACAATCTGAATAATCAATTTCAAATCAATATAGAAAAACAACCATTGCAAAAATGTCTTGTCGGCCATTTTCATTTCTTAGAGGTCTTGAGCCTCAGAAAACCAATTAGAAAAACATTTACTCAGTTACTGCATTCCACTATCAGAAATTAAAATGTTTCACTTAATCTAATTATCCAAAGTAACATCAATCAAAAGGACAAAAACAAATGGAAGACAAGGTGCTTTGACCCAAGGCTGAATACGCGATCTTATACAAAGTGTCCATTTATCAAAACATGAAACCAAGTCTCCTAATTCAAAATAGAAAAGAATG
The DNA here is from genome assembly GCA_963574575.1 of Galagoides demidoff. Taxonomy (NCBI): domain Eukaryota; kingdom Metazoa; phylum Chordata; class Mammalia; order Primates; family Galagidae; genus Galagoides; species Galagoides demidoff. The sequence continues at coordinate 11,007 of CAUYQV010043307.1, read as the reverse complement.
CTAGACTCAGGCTAAGAGACTTGGGGGTTTGTGTCTATTCTGCCATTAAATGGCTATAACAATTTTAGTAAGTCCCAGAATCTTCATGGGCCATTTCCCCTACCTCTAAAATACTGTGATTTCATCATTACTCCCTACCAACAACACCTCTAAAAAGAAATTTTAAAAAATAAAAGATCTGTTATTGATAAGCTCTGATGTCCATGCTGTGGCAGACTTTCTTAGTACAGAGGAGACAACAGTCACTGCCTTCAGAGGGACTATATTTCCCCAACCTGTGGATTCATGCCCAGATATGGGATTTGCTTTGGGCAATGAATTGTGAGCAAAAATGTGCGTCACTTGTGAACAAAGGCTGTAAGAGTCAGTGTTGCTCCACCATGCTCTTTTCTCCTAACCATAAGCACAGGCAATGTTCCAGATGGGGATGTTGTGTCAGCCCAGCTCCCAGAGTGAAGATGATGGGGACAGGGAACACAGCAAACCCAAGGTGGGCACAATGCAAGCATGAGAATGAACTCTCATTTGTCATAAGCCACTGAAACATTGGGAGGTATTTGTTACCACAGCCAAACCTAGCCTATCCTTACTTAATTGCAATTACAAAACCAGTATCTGCAAAAGACTTTGTCTTTGTAACTACAAGATCCAGTTTTGGAATTGATTGAGACAGACACGTGATAAAATACATCTTTCACAAAAATAAGGTATATTTACTCAGAAGCTTTTTCTTCCAGCTGCCACTAAAAATAGTCGACTTGCTAACCTGAGAATTCTGTAACCTGTTACTAATTACTATGGTCTTAGTCAGAAAAGTCAAAATGCATAGTGTATCTATGAAAAGCAACAAAATGAAACATCAGCTATTTGTAGTAAAATGAGCACTTTAAGGAAGCTTGAGATTCTCATTCAGAGACACAAAAAGACTGTAGGGATGTAATTAACACTGCTACAAAACTGTTAAAATTATTAATGGCAAAAAGACAAAAGATCCATTTAGAAAATACTTTGTACAAACTGTATACGCACATATTCCACAACTAAGGAAAGAATGAAACTTGCTTCTTCTATCCTGAAGAGGCTTCTAAGATCCTACTTTGAATTCAGGTTGCCATAGAAACCAGTAAGTAGACTTCTATATGGGATTCCATCGAAATTGCTACATAATTTGGTGTGCACAGAAGAACTCTATCTTACTGTCTCAACTTAAAACAAGGCCACAACTCTGGTTTGACCCCTTTGATGAGTCTGAGTTTTGAGGCTAAAACATCTGTTTAAAAAAATTAAGGTTCATGACAGTGCTATTCCTTCAATCTCAGACATTTTGCTTTCCAAGAGGCAGGAGCTATCAACATGACCATGACCCACAACTGTGCTGTCTGAAGTCAGGTCATGATATATTATTCCTGGTACCAGGCACGCATGTCTATGGATGCACGCTCAGGCACAAAGGTAACTGGGGAAGACCATTTTATGTGTAGCAGCAATAACTTTGCTTTGGATAAGCCACAAAATCTATGCTACAGCCACTCCACAAAAATATGATAGTAATAATAGCTAACATTCATTATACGCTTACTGTTTTCATTTCTTTTTCTATATTAATGCAACCAACCTATGAGACAGGTTCTATTATCATCTTTGTTTTATTTATAGGGAAACTAGGGCATAAAGTAGTTTCACAGGTTGCCCCACACAATTTAGTACAGGTGGAACTGGGATTTTAACCCAGTCCATCTGTCTCCAGAGTCTACACTTAACCACTGCACTTAACCACGAGGCTTTCCTATCCCCCTGAGCATCTCAGAAATTTGCAATTGCATATATAAGACATCTTAGCTCAGATTAAGAACACAGCATAGTTGGGGCGGTGCCTGTGGCTCAGTGGCTAGGGCGCCAGCCCCATATACTGAGGGTGGTGGTTCAAACCCAGCCCCGGCCAAATTACAACAATAACAAACAAACAAAAAAAAAATAGCCAGGCATTGTGGCAGTACCTATAGTCCCAGCTACTCGGGAGGCTGAGGCAAGAGAATTGTCTAAGCCTAGGAGTTGGAGGTTGCTATGAGCTGTGATGCCATGGCACTCTACCAAGGGCGATAAAGTGACACTCTGTCTCTACAAAAAAAGAAGAACACAGCACAGTGCTCACTGCAATAGTTCTCAAACTCCAGGGACACACACATAACAGGCTGCTTAATGAAAATGTGTGTTCTTGGGTTGCCCATGAAGAAATCTTGATCCAACATATTCCAGGTGGGGACCATGCATCTGTGTCTTCAGAGCACCTGCAGTGACACAGGTGGTTCTGAAGGCCACATTCCCAGTGGCACAGGTGGCTCTGCAGGCCACACTTTGATCAATAATGACCTATTCAAACTTAGCTAGTGAATGACTGCAGATAAATGAATCAGCTTCACCTATCCAGAGGAAATCTGAGAAACAGAAAGAAAAAAAAAACTCTGAGCAGAGAAAAGCAGAAAATAAAAGAACTAAAACAGTGAATCTTTCCTACTCTGTTCCTTGGAATTTTCCTCAGACCTTTAATCACAGTCCATTAGAATTTTACACATAATTCTAAGAAGTTATCTAGTTTTCAAGATAATAGAAAACTGGAAAAAGGAAGTGAAGGGGATGGAGGAACCAGGAAGCTCAGGCAGAAACACTGGCCCTTGGCGGCGCCTGTGGCTCCAGGAGTAGGGTGCTGGCCCCATATACTGGGGGTGGTGGGTTCAAGCCTGGCCCCGGTTAAAACTGCAAAACAAAAAGAAACTGACAGCAACGCAGGAAGGCAGGTGGGAAGGGAGGGGGAACGCAGAAGTTTAGAAGTCCCAACTTCACAGAAGCACTGAGACCTGAGGCTGCACACACCTAGGAAGGAACACGGTAAAAACAATATTCCTAATGTTGAGCCCCCAAGAGCAAAATGGAGGAACAGCTGGTGATTTAGTATATTTTGCTATTAATATTAAACTACTTTTAAAAGACAATGGTATTGAATGTTTAAGAAAAGTTTCCACTTTAACTGGTTGAAACTATAAAATTGGGGGCTTAGGAGCTGACATATGACCCTTTTCTCTCTTGACCTAGAAAGATGCTAAGAAATATATGGATAGATCTAGGTGAAGTCAAGGGAGAAAGGGCTGGTTAGTGGTTAGCACAGGGTCTCGCTCTTGCTCAAGCTGGTCTCGAACTCCTGAGCTCAGGCAATCCACCCTTCTCAGCCTCCCAGAGCTCTAGATTACAAGCGTGAGCCCCTGTGCCCGGCCAGAACAACAATATTTCTACAGCATATATTGCTACTTATTGAACAGAGCCTTCTCAAAGAAGGACACTTCCAAATGACCCGTGAGTACTTAACCATTTGTCTTTTGCATTCCAAAGACACTGTTGGGGGGGGCGGGTAAAAGAGTCTTAAAATGATGATTTGAGAGTCTTCAGCACATAAATGAATGAGTCTGTCCAAAGAAAATGTAGAATAAAAATGTGTTCAGGTCAGAACTCTGGAGAGCTCTAATAAGTAAAAGCCAAGGAGTTAAAGAGCTACCAGCAGAGGAAACAGAAAAGGCAGAAAGGGAAGTTTGTTTGTTTGTAGTTTTTGGCTGGGGCTGGGTTTGAACCTGCCACCTCTGGCATACAGGGTCAGCGCCCTACTCCTTTGAGTCACAGGCACTGCCCGGGAAGTTGAAACACAATCAAAACAGAGGAATATCTCAGAAGCAAAGGGTGGGGAAAGTTTTCAGAAAGATAAAATGCTTCAAGAGGGAAATGGCATTCTATGAAGTCTTAGAAATTGACAATGAAGTCATGATGCCTTTGCAGAGAGCATTTCTATGAGGGGTGAATGGGGCAAGCAGCTGTGTGCTCCTGTCTGAGACATGAATTGGACATGAGGAAATAAAAGCAGGGGATACAAAGACTGCTCTTAGATGTGTGATGATGAAGGGAGGAAAGAAAGATCCAGGGGCAGTTTGAGGAGAAAACAGTAGAGAGTGAGAGGGGCTTTGTTTTCATCCTTGTTTTGCTTTCCTATAATGGGACACGCTTGGCTGCCATGCAGCCAAAGGGGAAGTTCTCAGAGGAACAGGAGGAACGGAAGTTCGAGAGCACAACCAATGGTGATGACTAACAAGATGCCGGTGGTAAGAGAATTCAAACTGAGAGCACATCTGGAGGAGGAAGCCTTGGAAAGGGAGGCCCAGGCGTTACCTTGTCTGAAACACCACCGAAAAGAGGCAATAGCCTAAACTGGGACTACTAAAATGCATTCTACATAAATGCATATGCCGAGCACAGTGGCTCTCTTCAGTAATTCTAGCCATCTGGGAGGCCAAGGCAGGAGGATCACTTGAGCCAGGAGTTTGAGGTTGCTGTGAGCTAGGCTGATACTACAGCACCCTAGGGTGACAGAGTGAGACCTAAATTTAATCCTCCACCTGCAGCTGAGACTTTCCCCCAAAAGAAATGCTTAAAATAAATAAGACATTAAAAACAATGTTTCAAATTATATGTAGTATCTACCTTATATATGAGTAAGCAGAAAAACACATAATCCATTTTAGAATAAGTTCAAATAAGATAAAATTATAGACTGGAGACTCAAAGATTAAAACCTCCAGTAAGGGAAAATGTTATTCTTCCGACAGCCAAAGTTTGACTTAATGGAAACAGAGATATTAACAGTGTCAACCCATAATCTCTTAACATTTGATTTGCCTCAAAATTTCAGTAGGCTACCAGTGAAAACGAGGTGAAATATCTCCGAATCTAGAAACACTTTGCTTTTGAGAACACTGTCAAAACTTTGAAGAATATTTGACACCCACTCTAAATAAAACAAGGCCTATTTTCCCTGCTATGTCTGTTTGTAAATTGACGATGCTTTATCAAGGATAAAAACGTCATTAGATTTATACTTCACAGAACTGGAGACAAGTCATTGAAGGAGACTAAGTCTTCAACATGAAAGGAAGGAAACTAAAAAGCCAAAGCAACTTGATGTTTCTTTTTTTCTTTCTTTCTTCAACTCCCCTATCTTACTCTTCAGAAGGGATACAACTTATTCTTTTCCCTTTCTGAACCGTCGGCTTTTTATATTTTTTCTTCTTCCTGAAAAGATTTTCTGCACTAGATAGAATATGTGTTTATTTAAGGCCACACAGGTGGGTGGAGTGGTGTGCACCTGTAATCCCAGCTACCAGAGGCTGAGGCAGGAAGATCATCTGAGCCCAGGAGTTTGAAATCAGCCTAGGCAACACAGTGAGATCCCATCTCTGAAAATAAAAAAGTTTAAAAAGAAAAATAAATAAAGTTAAGGTTTATACATCGTATATATAAGCCCCTTATATTCAAACATAGCACTGTGGTCCAGTATCCAAAGTTTCACTGGAAAGCACATTCACAGACAAGCTCCTGCAGAGCTGTAGTAACTGTACGGGAGTCCATGACCTAAGACTTGAGGGCAAGAGAGAACCTCCTCGCTCCTCTCCTTGGCAATCTGCTTACCGCTTATCCTTGGCAATCTGCTTACTGCTTCTCACTTGCACCTCTCCCTTCCAACCACCACCATCATCTTTAGCTACACAGACACCACTCAAGCTGCTACTCTTGACTCCTACAGATAAGCCCAGTTTAGTGTTCACCGTTCATTATACCCTGAGTGAAGGGCAGAGACAAACACACAAAGTGCACAGCTGTCAAAGAGAAGTGATAGAGAGAGTGTGAAACTGGAACTGTTTTACAAGGAACAGTCAATGTCTCAAATCACACAAAAGCAAAGTGCTTCAGAGTGCTTTGCAAAAAGCAATAATTATTCTATCTAAATACATTATAAAAATGCGAGCAGTAATCAAGAATAATCTCTACTGCCATAATTTCTCTAAAATCTCCTTATTTTATTAAGTTAGACAAGCACAATATTTCTTTTCAAAGAAATGCCAGCGTGTCAAGGATCTCCATAGTTTTAATATGCTTGATTTGTATATATGAAAACGTAGACTTCATTTCAATGATCTGTAATCTCTACATTTGTTTCAGTCTTCCATGCCAAGCCATGCCTTCATCTTCTTTCTATACTCTTAGAAGGATTTTTTGCTTAAGGAAATAACAAAATCCGAAGAATCATAGAAAACATGATCACGTACAGAACTCTCAAGTGTAATCATTAGGATCTAGGGGATGAGGACAAAGAAATTCAGGGTAGTTTTAAGATTGTGTGAGTTTCTACTACTTGACAATATTTGCATTTTAAAAAGCTGAGGAGCGGCTGGACACCTGTGGCTCAAGTGGCTAAGGCACCAGCCACATACACCTAAGGTGGTGGGTTCAAATCCAGCCCAGGCCCACCAAACAACAATGATGGCTGCAACCAAAAAATAGCCAGGCGCTGTGATGGGCACCTGTGGTCCCAGCTACTTGAGAGGCTGAGGCAAGAGTTTGGAGGAGCTTGAGCCCAGGAGCTGGAGGTTGCTGTGAGCTGTGATGCCATGGCACTCTACCCAGGGGGACAGCTTGAGGCTCAAAAAAAAAAAAAAAAAAAGTTGAGGAGGTCCAAGAAAAGCAAAATTGAAATTAAGTTTGGACAAAACATGAAAAAGGAATGGGCTCTCAATAAAGACCACTGCAGGGGTGGGACAGATACAGTACTACCATTTCATATTAATTTCTGGGATTAACTTTTAAATAGCTTTCTTCCACCAAAGTATTCTGTAAAAACCACAACTACTTAAGTGTACAACTCAAAAAACTGAAAGCATTTATAATATTACAAAACCAAAAAGAGAACCCCTTAAAACACAGACAAAATAGAACTATGTCCTAGTGTCACATGCCTGTTTACCATGGTGACAACTGATATTTAAAATGAAGAAGCACTTGGCTCAGCACCTGTGGCTCAAGTGGCTAAGGCACCCAGCCACATACACCTAAGGTGGCGGGTTCAAATCCAGCCCGGGTCCACCAAACAACAATGGCGGCTGCAACCAAAAAATAGCCGTGCGTTGTGGCGGGCGCCGGTGGTCCCAGCTACTTGGGAGGCTGAGGCAGGAGACTTGCTTGAGCCTAGGAGTTGGGGGTTGCTGTGAGCTTTGATGTCACAGCACTCTACCCAGGGGGACAGCTTTCGGTTCTGTCTCCAAAAAAAAAAAAAAAAAGATGAAGAAGCACAATGAATATATCATGATAGGGGTAAATAAAATGTCAGGAACACCCTAACATGTTTAGTTTAGGGACCAACAGTTTATCAGCTCAAGGTGAACTGGGTAAAACACCAAGTGAGTAAAATAGGAATATTTGGGTGTTGAGTTCAAACCCAGCCCCAGCCAAACTGCAACAATAAAAAATAAAAAAATAAATAAACTTAGTTTTTTTAAAAAAAGTAATATTTGTAGATACTGATTTTGTAATTATTTGACTTACGATGGCTACTTTTGATCATTTTATTTGTCTGTTTCTCTTATATTTAAGTAGTTTCTATAAAGCCTTTGTGTAGACAACATGGTTATTTCCTTACTGAACAGTCCTAAAAATGACATTAAAGTTACATATTACTTTAGCTTTGAACTGTGAAATAAAGAGGTGAGAAATGCCTGCCTTGATCTTTGCTTATTAATGCAGCATACCAACTATCAGACAGGTGCCACCATATCTTCCCCACAAGCAAATCACTACAGAATCCAAGGGTGCCACTCCCTCAGTGACCCGCCATTATTCGCAGTAATATGGTAAGCATCACTCATTCAAAGTTGCAAAACTAGAAATCTAATTCCCAGAATCAGCTTTCAACTAATTTGTCATTGTGGCTAAACTATTTGCTGCCACTAACTTCTATATTGCTAGGCCAATAAACAAATTCTATTCTTCTGCCAATTTTACCCTACCTCCAAAACTCTAATTTAATTTGTATAAATCAAGTTGATGCCTTTTCTGAAAACAGGAAATAGTTCAAAAGAATTTTTTTTTCCATACCATAACAAGTGCAACAGCTTAGGCTTCAGAGTTGAGAGCTCGGGAATGACAGGGTAGGAACCAAGAAAGACAAGAACATTTTCTCCAAATTGTCTACTTCCATCAACCATATTCCAAATAAGAGCTGAACTGGACTCATCGGTAGCCCATAACCTGCACTACAATCATAAAGGAGAGCAGGATTTTTTTTTTTTTTTGGAGACAGAATCTCACTACGTCACACTCAGTAGAATGCCGTAGTGTCACAGCTCACAGCAACCTCAGACTCTTGGACTTAAGCAATTCTCTTGCCTCAGACTCCCAAGTAGCTGGGACTATAGGCGCCCACCACAATGCACGGCTATATTTTTGTTGTTGTTGTTGATGTTCTTTGGTAGGCCTGAGCTGGGTTTGAACCCACCAGCTCTGATGTATGTGGCTGGCGCCCTAGCTGCTGAGCTACAGTTGCCAAGGCAAGAGCAGAAATTTTTTTAAAAAATCCATTATGGGCCAGGCACAGTGGGTTGTGCCTCTAATCCTAGCTCTCTAGGAGGCCAAGGCAGGTGGATTGCTTGAGCTCAGGAATACAAGACCAGCCTGAGCTAAAGCAAGACCCACACTAACCGGGCATCATGGTGGGGGCCTGTAGTCCCAGCTACTGGGAAGGCTGAGGCAAAAGGATGTCTTGAGCCCAAGAGTTTGAGGTTACTGTGAGCTATGATGCCACGCACTCTATCCAGGGAGACAGAAATAAATAATGAAAAATGCATTATGCAAAGGAAATAGTTGTGAAAAAAATGATTACTCAAGGCCAAGATTAAAAATCCAGAAGTCTGGAATATTTCAAATACTCCAGGAGGTGCAGAAAATATTTTGTTCCTGCAACAGAAGAGCTCTCATTTAAAAGGAAAATAGACCTTGGAAAATTGAGCTTCAAAGATATCAATATTTCAATCATCAAAATTGGCTATACAAAACTATAGTTTTAAAGGAATAGTGCCCCCGTGTGGTTTTTGAAAAGATTTCAGAAAATGTCTCAGAAGTCACAATTGTTATACTATGAACAGTGAGGTTTTCTTATACGCTTTTATTATTTTTGTTTAAATTTATTTTTAAATGTGATTATAGATGTGTCTAGAACTTTGTAGGAAGACGCTAAGTACATGTGAAGAGCTGTGTCTCCAGTGGGAAGAGTCATTCCATTCATGTCCCTGCTCAGTAAAGAGGCCGTGAGCTAAGGATGTGCAAAAGGCACCTGCCACAGGTGCTGATGCAGAGACATTCTGGGGCTGCAGGGCTAGGGCACCACTGGTTACTCTGCAGGAGAGTCCACAAAGTGAGCTACCAGAACTGAGCCTCCACACCTCCCTCCTACCTGCCATGGGTCCAAACACCCTGCCTTTCCTCTTGTTGTGAACAAAACACCCCAGCCCCCAACTCACCGGCTCTTCCACTCATGCACTGGATCTTATTCAAGGACTGGGCTCCAGCAACTCTCCTCTCTCCTAAATCACCGGTGTTTTCTCTTTCACTGGATTGTTGCCATTGGCATCAACATAAAAGATGCCATCATAAAAGCCCTCTCTTGGCCCCTCTTCTCCCCTCTTTTAGTGCCATACTCTTGACCGCCCATATTAACTGACTCCATTTCAATCTTCCCTTTCTCTGTTAAAACCATTATTCCATTTAGGCTTCTCAGCTCACCACCCCACCAAAACTGGTCTTACTGAGGTCACCAATATTGTCCATGTGGCTAAAACCATCATCTACTTTGACTAAGGTGACCAGACATCCCGCTTTGGGCGGGACAGTCCCAATTTTTAACAATTTATCCTGTGTCCCGCATCGTTTTAAAAAAGTCCCGATTTTTGGAAAGAATGCATGACAAGCTAGGGAACAGTGGGAGAATGGAAAGGGAATATACGGTTTTCAGCAGCTGAAAAGGTTAATGTAACTCCATTTGGGAATGAAGAGGTTAATGTAACTCCATTTGGGAGTGAAGAGGTTAATGTAACTTCATTTGGAAATGAAAAGGCTAATGTAAACTCCCTACCCCCCTCCTGGGCTAAGTTTCAGAAGGAGACTGGGCTAAGTTTCAGAAGGACAATTAGCTCAGAGGGAGCCAAACTGTCTGGAACAAGTAGACCCCCCTCTCTAGAGTAAGGTGACCAGACGTCCCGCTTGTGGCGGGACAGTCCTGATTTTTAACAATTTGTCCTGCGTCCTGCGGTGTTTTAAAAAAGCCTCAATTTTTGGAAAAAATGCATGAGAAGCTAAGGAACACAAGAGAACAGGAAGGGAATATACGGTTTTCAGCTGCCATGTGGCTCTTTCACCAGGATATGCATTTTATATTATTTTTGTTAATTTTATAATGTTAAACTTTAATAATAACAAATAATTGTTGAGAACTGATTATCAAGAACTGCTTATCAAAGTTTGCATTGTTGTCAGGCCCCAGGCCCCACCCCACCCCCAATGGTGTCCCGCTTTACCAATGTTAAAATCTGGTCACCTTAACTTTGACTTGCTGACAGCAGCTGACACAATTATCATCCTTCTTTCCCTTTCTGCTGTTGGCTCCCATGCACATCCTCTGGCCACTCCCCAGTCTCCTTTGCTAGGTCCCCATCTCCCCAACCACTAAGCCAGTGCGTCTCACCAGGTCTGTGCATTAGAATCACCCAGGAAGCTTTTAAAAGGTTATGGTGCCAGAGCCCACACCAGTGATTCAGATTTAATTCACCCAGGGAGGGTCCTGGGCATGGGTGGACTGTTAAATTGCCCCAGATGACTCTGACGCTTGCCCAGGGTGAGGGTCACGGCTCTCAATGTTGAAATGCCCCTCAGCTCTTCCTTTCTGTCCACACCTTCCAGGAGATCTAAGCCAGACTCATGACTTTATTTTTTTTTTGAGATGGAGCCATGGCATCACAGCTCATAGCAACCTCCAACTCCTGGGCTCAAGTGAGTCTCCTGCCTCCGCCTCCCAAGTAGCTGGTCTTGAACTCTTGAGCTGAAGCTATCCTCTCACCTCGGCCTCCCAGAGTACTAGGATTATAG
>CAUYQV010043301.1:0-25971 GCA_963574575.1 Galagoides demidoff | reverse complement strand
GTTAACATAAATTTCATGTCATTTGCTTAGTCATTGTATCAAAACATTTATATTCTAGTTCTAGAAAAGTTCACTTGTACCCTTATTAGACAGATATATAGGTGATCTTTCCGGTCACCCTCCCACCACCCATCTGCCCTTTTCCCCTCCCCTTCCCCACCCCCTCCCCATATTCTTGGGCTAGAATTAAGTTGTATCTTTTGTTTGAGAGCTATAGATTAGTTTCATAAAAGGGCTGAGTACATTGGATACTTTTTCTTCCATTCCTGAGATACTTTGCTAAGAAGCACATTTTCCAGTTCCATCCATGTAAACATGGTATATAATTTTTCTAATGTAATCTATCGAAAAATTTTTATCATCTGCATTGCTTTTGTACCTTTGTTAAAAATGAGTTTTCCATCTATATATATAAATGGATTTATTTATGTACTTTCTATTGTGTACTGCTGATACATTTATCTTTACTCTGATACCATCCTGTTTTGAATATGGTAGCCTTAGATAAATCAGGTAATATTAACACTCCAGTTTTGCTCTATTTAAAAGAACTGTATTGTTATATTGATAAGAAGTAGACTTGAGAGTAAAGACATTTACCATAACTAGAAAAGGATGATATATATATATATATATATATATAAAATTTATCTTTAGTTCATTCCGGCTGCTATTACAAAATACCACAGACTGGTGGTTTATAACCAACAGAAATTTATTTCTCACAGTTTTAGAGGCTGGGCAGTCCAAAACCAAGGTGATGGCAGATTCAGTGTCTGACGAGGGAATGTGTCCCGGTTCATAGATGGTACCTTCTCCCTGAGGTCCCAACCTGGGAAAATAGGCAGAACAGCTTTTTGGAGGCCCTTTTAGAAGAGCACTAGTTCCGCTCGTGAGGGTGAACTCCTCATGACATGATCGTCTCCAAATCATGTCACTTCCCAATACCATCACGTTGGTCATTAGGTTTCAACATAAGAATAGTACCAGGACACAAACTTTTACTCCATAGCATATAAACTGTAATATATATGTTAGTCATTATAGATAGTGACTATAATAATATAATATGTATGATGACTACTATAACTATATAAAACTATACATAAAAAAGTATACCCATGCACATACCACGTTTTTGCTGTGTATAATGTGCTCCCATGTATAATGCACACCCACGATTTTGGCTCAAACTTTCAGGAAAAAAGCCTTTCATTTTAATTTTTGAAAGGAGGGCAGAAGTGGCCAAATAGTGGCTCCTTCTCTCACAAGAGGTGGGAGGTGTGGAGCTGGCAGTGCAGAGAAGCCAGGAGCAAGCCCAGATGGCAGGTGAGAGTGGTCCAGATGACCTGAATGTCTGACCTCCTCCAACTGTCCCCTCTTGATTCATCCTGCTTCCTGTATCCTTTCATCCTATTCCCACCTATGTCTGTTGTTGGGAATTTGGCCACATCACACCACAGAGAACCCCGCGGGCTTATTTCCCAGGAAGCTGGCGGGAGGGACCAGAGCTGGGGCTGCTTGCTCCGGCTCCTGACAGTAGACCCCTGCCCTGTCCAGACTGCCTCCTCTCTCACACAGCTGGCCCCATTCTGCGATCCCCCTGTGACACCACAGTGAGGAGGAGCCTTCCCTGATGACAGCCCAGTGAGGAGCTCTGCGTTTCCATTTCTGTTTGGTGACTAGACCATGACCTCCTTGAGCTATCCAGACCCTGGGCACCCAGTAACGTCAGAATGAGCAACACCAGCCGTTCCCAAACTTGTGAGTCCTACAGATCACCCAGAGGACTTTTAAGAGGAGACTCCTGACCCACACCCAAACACTGAATCAGCTTCCCAGGAGAAAGACCCAGGTGTCCGTCCCATGAACAAGCAGCCTGGATGGTTCTTCCCACTGGCAAGTTTGCAAAATTATACCAACTCAACAGCTTGGGGGTTGGACAAGTCATAGGCTTAAAATTACAGTCTATGGGAACAGGTACCCCTGAGCTTTCCTGCTTCGCTGCCAGGTTCCCTCACAGAAACTTCACAGGGACTGAGGCCCAAGGTCAGGATAGCAGGCTACTTGCAGAACAGGGTCTCAGAGCCCATGTCTTGCAGACCCCCCTCAGGGATCTTCCTCCCTAGCGCTGTGTCTTGGGGGTCTCAGAATGGGGCCAGATGTGTAAGAGACGAGGCAGCGCGGAAAAGGCAGGGATCCACCGTGGGACCCAGGGGCAGGCGTGGGAGTGGGGGGCAGCGTCAGCCCCCGCCCCTCACCAGCTGCCCGGGAAATAAGCCCCCGGGGTTCTCAGCGGAGCTGCCGAGCAGTGTTCCCACCGACAGCCGAGGGGGGGAATGGGAAATGAGCGGATGTGGGGATGAGGATGGACCGGGATGTGGGGGTGAGGAGGGGCCGCCTGGCCTCGCTCCAGCCCCCCGCAGCAGCCGGCTGTGCACCTCGCAAGGGAAGGAGGCTCCACCGTGGCCGCTTCCGCCCTCCCTTCCGAGGCCGCGGCGGTGTCTGTCGCTCGCTGTCGGTGGGGAGCGCCCTCCAGGACGGTGGCGGCCACTGTGTCCCGCGCGGAGGGCGGGGGCCGCCCGGGAAACCAGGGCGTGGGGGGCGCGACCTCGGGGTCCCAGGGTATTACTGTGCATACAGATGTCATTATTGCTGTCCAGAGTTACACTTCTAACACAGAAGCATAAAGAAAAGAATTAAAAACATTTTATAGACATGGTATTAGTACGACCCGTGTATAACGTGCATCCTTATTTTTCCCTCAAAAATTTGGGCAAAAAATTACGCATTGTACAGCAAAATGTGGTCTATATTTGTCTAACAGTGGGTTAGGGGTGAAAGTTCAGTAAACAGAATGAGAAAGCCCACTGGGAGCTCCAAACACTTCCCGAGGGCTTAGAAGATGTTCTGGAGACGGCATGGTGTCTCAGGCGTTTGCCTGCGTGCGCCTCGCTCTCGTCCACCTGCTAAGCCCGCTTTCCAAATCTCCGAACCCCACGTTCCTCTGCTGCACCTGAGGGTCCAGGGAGTTTCTGGTCTGTGATCAGGGAGCAGGAAGGTGCAGTCCGCCGCCTCCTCCGTCTCTGCCCACCCCTCAGCTCCTCAGCTTCTGGGAGGCAGTGGAGTGTTTCTGCCTGGAGCCCATCCACAGGTCTGCAGGGTCAGCCCTGGCAGGTGTCAAGCGCCTGACGATATGCGTCTCATGCGGCCCTGCCCGGCTGCTGGGCCTGCAGCAGCCCCACTTCCCTGCCTTATCCCTTCCTAGTCCTTATTGCTATCTGTAACTATTCTGATTTATTCCTGTGTTTATTTCCTGGCTCCCCCACCGCATAAGCTCTTTGAGAATGACATCCTAACTTACTTGTTCATTGTTATGCCAAAAGCCATTGAGGGGTCTCTAACCTGTGGCAGGTGTTTATTAAAATCATTCAATGAATGGATTTGTCTGTCTTGCACAGCAGGCTCTGTGTTCTAGAAGTACTAGATCGAGGTCTGTTTTGCTCTTCTCTACCTCTCTCCACTCAGAGGATGTGCCAATGAATATGTGCTGAATAAAAGTCAGAGAAAACTAGTAAGTCAAGGTTATCAAGTCAGGCACACAGGGAAAGACCCCAAAGGGTCAGTCACTTCTGACCAGGTAGTAGCTAACCTCAGTGGCACCCTCCCTGTGTGGGTTTCTGAGCCGACATCTCGCCCCAGGGATCAAGGACACTAGAGAAATGCAAGTTTCCCAAGGTCTCACCAGCCTGTTGGTGCATTCACCCCACGTGAAGACTACCCAGATTTCAGGCCTATTTCCTTTATCTGCGTGACGCTGGCATTTCTGAGCGTCCCCGCAGTGTCTCACCGGTGATTAGAAGCAAATCCAGCCCAATTAATGCTCCTGTGGACACCACAGTACTCCTCCAAGGTTCACCCCTGCTCCCTAGGCCCTCCCCGGCCTGTTCCTCCACTCGCCTCAGTCTTCAGCAAAGCTCGAAGCTACCCACAGACCACAGAGGACTTTACCACCCTGCATGTGTTGCTTTGAGGTTCACAGCAACAAAGGTTGGTGATCTGTGGCCATTACCTATCTCCTCTCTGTCACTGTCAACCTGAGGGTTGCACCCAGTGCAACATGTGCGTCTGTCCTTTAAGGTTTTAGAGAGTGCTTGGTGAACGCCTTGTCAGCTTTCACTTACGGCTCTCACCCTGCCTGGGACCCAAACTTGAGTCTATGTGACTTGGTCGAAACAGATACCAGCGACAGTGACAGAGCTGGACTCAGAATGGGTTTCTCCTCTGATGACTAAGGGTGTGTTATTGGGGAGCTCCTCCTCCCACCTGTAGGATGAATTCTCTCCCGGAGACTCTATGCCCCCCCCTCCAATAGGCTTCTGTCAGAGTATCTCACAATTTCCCCCAGATGTCCATCCAGCAGCCCAAGCAGCAGGCAAAGCCCAGATCCCTCTCATAAGTTCTCCAGGCTCCAGGAAAATA
This sequence comes from Galagoides demidoff, assembly GCA_963574575.1. Lineage (NCBI taxonomy): Eukaryota > Metazoa > Chordata > Mammalia > Primates > Galagidae > Galagoides > Galagoides demidoff. Next base: position 21,489 of record CAUYQV010043301.1, on the reverse strand, counting down.
GCCTGGCTTCACAACCTCCCCAGACAAGCTCTGACAGGCCTGAACCTATAGGAGCTTCAGCTCAAATTCAAGCTGAAACTCTGCTATCCTGACACACAAGAAAATCTCCAAGTGGCAAGCCTTCAAATCACATAAAGCCAGTCCCACACCCTCAGCAGTAAAGGCGGCCAGCTGCAGCAGAGGCCGTGAGGGGACAGCAAGAGCAACTGAAGGCCGTGACTGGGGATATAGATGCCCACCCACCACCCGACAGGGTGCTCTGGTGAGAGCGGGAAGGAATTTGGGCTCCCTACAATTCTGCTGAAATGCACCCGTGATACTCCTCAGAGCGGGAACACAGGTTACTAGTCAACATAAATATACAGACTTGAAGATACATACATCATTAAAATAGTGGCTATGTCTGAATAATAAAATTTTGGTGCCCTTTCTAAATAAGGTTTAATTTGTATATTTTACTACACCATTTTTGCAATTAAAGGAAAAAGAAAAGCAGTGAAAGCTGTTGTTACATATTTGTGAACCTAACCATTCTAAGATCAACACAGAAATAACCTCTTGTTCAAGCCAAGAATTAATAATTCTCTCTGTGAATTCTTGTGTTATAAGCCATAAAATAGAAGAATCTCAGTTCACAAATTCTAAAGTGGAAGAACTACCATATGTCTTTCTAATCTAGAAATCACGTGAAGTCCAATTCTGCATCCCATTCTTATAGGCTCTTGGGAAATGTAGTAGTAATTGGGGCTCCGCCCACCCAAGCCCCAGTCATGAATCAGTGGCTCACCCTGGTTCCTCTGAAATGCCAGGACATTCCCAGGGGCTCTGCCGCTTTGTCCACATTCAGGCCCTGGAATCATCAGCAGAGCTGATAGTGCCTGTGCTGAAGGCGTCCCCTTCCGAGTACCCGTGAAAGAAGCCAGCTCCTTTAGGGGTTGTGCTTTCACTTGCCTCTAGGCAAGGCCTTATGAAGGGACCAGCCACCTGTTTGGAATTAATATTTCTCTAAATATGGTCAACACAAATCCCTAGAGAATAATTATGACTACAAAAACACTCTCTGGTTCAGCGCGTATGGCTCAAGCGGCTAAGGCGCCAGCCACATACACCTAAGCTGGCAAGTTCGAATCCCCAGCCTGGGCCCACCAAACAACAATGATGGCTGCAATAAAAAAAAATAGCCAGGCTTTGTGGCAGGTACCTGTAGTCCCAGCTACTTGGGAGGCGGAGGCAGGAGACTCGCTTGAGCCCAGGAGTTGGAGGTTGCTGTGAGCTGTGATGCCAGGGCACTTCACCCAGGGCAATAGCTTGAGGCTCTGTCTCAAAAAAAAAACACCCTCAAGTAACTTTACTAATATAGAACTATAATGATAAGCATAGTATTCCAAAATTCTAAAATGATTTCTGAAGACTAAATAGAAGGCAACATTATATTTTCTAATATTTATTTACCTTTCCTGCTTTGGATTATCTTTTAATTGCATCTTCTGTGAGGGCCCTGAATTAACTAAATGCAAAAAGGGTCAAGACCTTTCCTTAGTTAGCTATTAAAAAATACATTATTTGATTCTAATACATAGGAGCCTGAGATTTCCTTCTCACATAATAAAATGCCCAACTTTCCATGATGGAAGCGATGTCTTAGCACACTCCTGTTGTTCTCTTTACTCTCAAGCTTGGTAAGGAATTCTCTCCCTCTGAGCACACAGACCCGGCAAGGCACTGCTCCGGGGTGGAGGATAGAGGCCACCCACGCCAGCCTTTTGCACAACACAGGTCTGATTAGCGCTCCACTTGCACCACGGACATCCGGGATAGTGATGAGGCACCTGTCAGAAGCTCACTCCCTGCCTTATCTGATAAGGCTGTACGGGGAGTATCCAACAGCCCGACTAGTTCTGTAAGAACCCACGGGGGCCCCTGGGGCAAAGAAGTGGGCTAGGAGGGTCCCTTTCCCCGAAAAACAGCCAGGACAAGAAAACTCTGAGAGATGAGGAGTCGTTGCCTATCAACACTGGTGATGAGTGCAGGATGGACAGAGAGAAGAAAAGCAGACAGTGCAAAGATGATCATGTTGCTTTTGGCAACACAGGTATCTTAGAGAAGATAAACCATCTGATCGTTAAAGGAAAGAGGAACTGGAGTTCAAGGGTAGAACACAGCACCCTGTATTAGTGAACTATTAAAAGCCTATTACTGAAGTTTTTTACAAAGTAAATTTCTCTGGAATAGTAGCATAATACAATGTTGATAGTTGGTGATTTAGAATCCTGAACTGTCATTGGAAAAAGAAACATGTCTTATAATATAACCATATCAAATAAATCCATATCGACTTTCTGAAGGAAAAATATCTCAGAGCAAAACCAAAAATGACAATATTTTGTATGTGAGAGAATCAGCCTGTAAACAAGTCAGCGTGAGTCTCCCTTTGGAGTCCCCTGAGTCTCGCTCTTCCACCGTATTTTACTTGGCAGACGCGCCTTTGAAGAGCATCACTTCTGCCTACTCCACCCTGTGACCCAGTTTCTACCAAGAGTTGGCACCTCCACTATTATGTTGCGGGTATTGCAGAAGCTCTGAGCTCATTTTAAACCCATCTCAGCAATTTTCAACTAGGCTGCTTAATTCACCCTGGAAAGGGCAGAAGTAGGAAGACACATGTTCAAGGACATTGCCAGGTGCCTTCTCTTACCCACCTATTTCCTAGGTCCACCCCTTCCATTGGGAGTAAACATGCAGATGGGTGAGGGACTCTACTTTGGTTCAGGCAGACCTGGAGAGTCCATGCCACGTTGTTAGCCTCAGAAGCCACAAAGTATCAGCTGTGATGTGGAATCCCATGGGGAATACCCTGTTTTACTTTCTGGTAACCCCGGGTCCCCTTTATGATCAGAAAACATCTTGAACTCCAAGGCAAGAGTGCAAATGGAAGCCCACACATTTTTTGTCTGTATATTTAAACGCCAGGCTGAAAAGGTATAAAATAAAATATATTCTATCCTCCTGCTACAATGGCACATTCATAACAAAACTGGAATATGTGTTTAAAGCTATGATTTTATGTTACTGATGGTTGTCAAAATATTAAAGACATTTGAATTTAATTCTTATTCTATCCTTTAGGAAGTTTTGTTGGTGAGCCAGTAAAGTTTTGATGAATAGTAACATGAAAGTACATTATGTATAAGTTATTTATAAATTGATTTATTCCATAAATTTCTTTTTCTTACTTTCATTAGAAAAATATCACCATATCACTCTAATTAAGATATTTACATAAGGTGGGCTCTATTAACAGTAATGAACAAAAGGATTAAAACTGTGATGTAGGCTCGGCACCTGTGGCTCAATCGGCTAAGGCGCTAGCCACATACACCTAAGGTGGCGGGTTCGAGTCCAGCCCGGGCCCGCCAAAACAACAATGACGGCTGCAACCAAAAAATAGCCAGGCGTTGTGGTGGGCGCCTGTGGTCCTAGCTACTTGGGGGGCTGAGGTAGGAGACTCCCTTGAGCCCAGGAGTTGGAGGTTGCTGTGAGCTATGATGCCACAGCACTCTACCCAGGGGGACAGCTTGAGGCTTTGTCTCAAAAAAACCAAAAAACAAAACTGTGATGCAATTGTAACTCAAAGAGTGTAAAATTTGAATATATTTTCAGCAAAAATTAAAATATACAATTAAAATTATTTTACATACATTTTTCCAAAAAGTAATTTTTCTTTTAAATATTCAAAATGACCTGTTAAAATTAAAAGTCAAAATACAAACTCTAAACATGCTTATGAACATTTTTAATCAGTATTTTCTAAATAAAGTTAAATTTTTAAATTGACTTCTTGAAAATTTAGTTAAATATGATTAGCTATTTTCATAAAAATAAAGCTATTCACAAATCTAGCAGTAAGTGTCCATCTGGTTGTCAATGTAAAAATCAGTATCACATTTCATATATGTGTCATAGATTAGCGTTGTCCAAGGGAAATTTAGTGCAAGCCACATACTTTTAATTTTTTACATTAAAGTTCTTCCACATTAGAAAATAAAAATAAACATTTAAAAATGGTTAATAGTAATTTTAATATTATATTTTACTTAATCAAATATATTGAAATATTTCAGCATGTAATCAATATAAAAATAAGTAATGAAGTCTTTTACATTCTTTGTTCATTCTAAGTCTTCAAAATTTAAAATACGTGAAAGCATATTTACCCTTACAGCACTTCTCAGCTGGACTAGCTGTGTTTTTGGTGCCCAGTAGCCAACAGGTGGCCAAAATGGCCATATTGGACAGCAGTGTGCACCATCCCACATGCCAGTTTTCCTCAGTTGCCAAGAACTGTTGCAAACACCACATGAATTTATGAAGACCTTTAAGACCCCCAAATTGACACACAAGGAGAGGCAAGAAAATGGATATACCACCCTACTGAAAATGGTAATCAGAGGAAGAAGCTGATATGTGAATTGATCCGTCTTTTCTCTACCTGAGCACTCATGCCTTGAAGCAGCAGTCAGCTCCCTGCTTGCACAACCCACAGACTTCACAGACACAGATGCCTTTTGTCTCACAGAACATAGGATGAGAGGTTGGAGAAGCGTTTTCTAGGAACCTGGATGGGGCTAAGCCTGCGAGTGGGTGTCAAGGGGGTCACAGGCTGCACCAGCAGAGCACCCGCCACCAGCTGCAGAGATGGCAGCCTGTTCCTTCATTCACTTATTGGTTGTTTGTGAAAATTAGGGCCCAGGGCAGAGGTCGGATCTGCCCGGGTTTGAGGGAGAGAGTGGAGCAGGGACATCCCAGAACTGGCCAGGAATATATGAGAACAGGAAGAGATCAAGACGACCCCAAAGGGGACGAGTGGCAAGGCCAGGCGCACAGCGTGGTCGGATGGTTGGTGACTTGTGATAAGCTGGAGCATACGTGCTGCATTAAGTATCGCCAACTTTCCAGTCTTTCCAAAGTGGCCAAATATGTAGACACAAGATGCAAATTATCCCAGTGATTATTATTATTCTATGTAAATTTATGGTACCTAGTTATTCATCCACCTGTTCATTTATTTATTCACTTATTCGTTCATCATCTACATTGAACTTCTATTCATTGATAGATTGTTCTCAGTATCACAGATACGAAGATGAACAGGATACAGTCCCTCCCCTCCAATGACTGTTACTACTGGATAGGAATTACTTCTCCCCTGAGGCCTTCTTTTTTTTCTTTCCTAGGCAATGTCCAAAAGTGAACATTTGTCTGTGCTGTCCTGTGCTGTCTGAACCTGTCTGTGCTGTCCTCCTCGATGCTGGAGCAGATCAAGGATCCTTTGGGGGCCATTATCTCTGTTATTTTTTTGTTTAAGACAGGGTCTCACTCTGTCACCTTGGCTAGAGTGCAGTGGTATCATCGTAGCTCACTGCAACCTCAAACTCTTGGGCTTAAGGGATCCTGCTGTCTTAGCCTCCCGAGTAGCTGGAACTGCAGGGGCCGGCCATGACACCCAGCTAATTTTTCTATTTTTAGTAGAGATAGAGGCTTCTCGCTCTTACTCAGGCTGGTTTCACACTCTTGAGCTCAAGCCTCCCTCCCTTGGCCTCCCAGAATGCTAGGATTACAGGTGGACCACAGCACCTGCCTGCAAGTCAGCTTTTTCTGAGAGGCTGAAAATTGCTATGCAGCAGCTTGGGGCTCTCCTTTTAAGACCACTTGTTAAAGTAATTACATACTTCTCTCACCTGCTAAGAAATAGCTGATTAAAAAACATGATATAGGAAGAAGAAAGAGAGGAATCTGTTGCCAGGGAACAGATTAAAACTTCTAGGGGAAGTTTTATTCTCTTTTCCCAGTAAGTACATTCCTTAATAGCTCTATGAGAGAAAAAATACTAGTCTAATATCTAATTAAATATTAGAGAATATAGTTTATGTGGTTCTTTTTAAGAACAATAAAAACAAAGCAATTCTAAGTTATCTAAACTACATTTGTGATGACAAAATCCATACAATTCTTTTATATTAGCTTGGCATCGGGAAAAGTTTTTTCAATATGAGAATATGCTAGATGAATATAATTTTTCCTCCATGGAAAGAAATAGTTATAAATGGTTATTTCCCTTTTGTAATACAAAGTAAATTTTAGAACATTATATACAATCACTAAATTCAATTATTCATAAAGATATAAATATCACAGTATCTTTTAAAAACTCTTTTCTATATCCAGTGGAGAACTTGTTTAAGTAAATTTACTGGTTGTGAATAATCACAGTGGTTAAAAAAATGCTAGTAAATATACTGGGAGTGAACAATTACAGTGGTTAAAAAAAAATGCCATGCTCTAAACGTACTTTAATAATTATTATCTCATTTGACCTACACAGCAAGTATTATAAAGCAGATAGAGAATGCATTATCTTCATTTGTCAGATAAGGAAGTTGAAAATAGAGAGTTGTCCTTGCCCACACATGTTAGGGCCAGAGATTAGAATAGAACTCAGGTCTCTTGATTCATGGTCAAGGATACTTTCCATTCCAGCACGATACTTTCCTTTATAGAATCTATGATCTGTTGCAGACAAAATGCTGAAGGAAAATCCTAGCCGTAAAGAAAGCAATCTACTGACGAGGATCCAAAGAAATGGCATCAAAATGTGTTGTTTTCCTTTAGTCAAACGCTTATTTATTTCAGATTAAGAAATATATAAATTCTCTCCATCAGAAATTTACTGAGACCAATTATTTCACAATCTCACGCCCAACATTAATTCATATCATCCCTTATTTGGAAATCTTCTGGATTATTCTGACTAAAACCTTATTAATAGTATAATAAATGCTGCTGACTCTAATTAGTCTTTGGAAATAAAAATTTGTGAGTTTGCACATTAGTTAAGTTAGCTCTCCCAGACAGACCTCCTTACTTACAGACTGTAGTTTCTCAGTAAAATGATCTTCTCAGCAGGGCATGAGGACCTCGCATGCCTCGCACTTTCTACTTTGGCTTTTTATCGAGGGAGAACCTTATGATCATTTAGGTCTTATTTCACTGCCAACCTCGGCAATTTAATTTTATGTATGCTTTGGGTAGGACGACGTTTTCCAATTTACAAAACAAAATTTCTCTGAAAGATATTTGGCCCCAGATGTGAAATTGACAGATGAAAACCATTTAAAGAAAAAAAGTTGGAAAGACAACAGTGTGGTGGGTAAATCGCTCAGTAATTATCAAAAAGTGATGGTGTTGTGTGAAATGGGGTGGGAGTCGTATGTGCAAATTGAAGGCAAGGTGAAAAGAGACCAGACCTCACAGAGAGTGGTTCTCAACCTTCCTAATGCCGTGACCCTTTAATACTGTTCCTCTTGTTGTGGTGACCCCAACCATAAAATTATTTTCGTTGAATTATGGCTCAGGGTCACCACAGCATGAAGAACTGTATTAAAGGTTGCGGCATTAGGAAGGTAGAGAACCACTGTTACAGGGTGTGTATACCAAGGTCTTCAGAGTGAGAAACAGCATAGTTGGGTTGCTGTAATAAATTACATTTAAGTTGTTTTCTTCCTTTTAATTCCCTTGACAACAGTAATGTTGATAGCAACATATATAGAATAAATATAGTAAAGTCTTTCTTTCTTTCTTTTTTTTTTTAGACAGAGCCTCAAGCTGTACCCCTGAGTAGAGTGCTGTAGCATCACAGCTCACAGCAACCTCCAACTCCTGGGCTCAAGCGAGTCTCCTGCCTCCGCCTCCCAAGTAGCTGGGACCACAGGCACCTGCCACAATGCCTGGCTATTTTTTGGTTGCAGCCGTCATTGTTGTTTGGCGGGCCCAGGCTGGATTTGAACCCGACACCTTACGTGTATGTGGCTGGCGCCTTAGCCACTTGAGCCACAGGCGCCAAGTCAAGTCTTTCAATAGAATTTTATTTACTGAAGTTTTTGAGTAAACTCAATGTACCCTGGAGAGTTTGCACCATAATCTTTTCCTTACACTATTGCAAAAGCTTTTTGGTTTTTCTCTGAAATACATGACATCAAGATCATCTAATGCAAATATAATCTGGTTACTGTTATGTTTATAATCCTTCATACAGGCTCCTTAACATGAGGTCCTGAGGACTTTGTCCTTGAACTCTGCCGTCTAGTACTCCCTGTCCTGAAGTTAATACTTAACCGACGCTCAGCTGCTTCTTGCTCTGTCTGCACCCCATGCTATTTTTCACCCCCAGGAGTGGCTTTTAATGTCTCCACTGCATGAAATGTTAGTCCATCCTCAACCAGCGCACACAGACCATCCCTTTGGGAAGTCTTCCCTGATTCCTGCATTTCCACACTGGCTGGATGATGAGGACGACTTCTGAGCTCTCGGCCACTTACCGTGCGTCCTTCCTCGTGTTGAAATCACCATATGCATTGCTGTATCTGTCTTTTCCTCTGGACTGTGAGGATCTTCAAGGCCTGACACATGGCAAACTCGACAGACACAGAAACTCAATGAATGTTTGTTGAATGAACAAAGGAATTACTTAATATTTGTTCATAACATACACTTTAGTTATTACCTTTACTAGTAAGACACAGAGTTTCCAGCAAAAGTTAAGAAAGAGACCTCTCTGTTTCCCACTGAGCCCACCACAGTTCTGCCTTCATCTTGTCATCAATGTTGACGTGAATATATCAATATCATCGTTATTGCTGTGTGTATTGGGTGCCGGGGCTGAGACCATGAGATTAACTCATTTACCAAGGTTATATAGTTAGTAAATAAGGAGCCAATTATCATTACGTATATACTTTATTATATTCAACTTCTTTATCTGTACTACACTGTCAATTCATTTCTTTCTTTCTTTCTTTCTTTTTGAGACAGCGTCTCACTCTGTTGCCGTGGGTAAAATGCCATGGCAACAGAGCTTACAGCAATGTCAGACTCTTAGGCTCAAGCGATTCTCTTGCCTCAGCCTCCCAGGTACCTGGGACTAGAGGTGACCGCCACAACAACTGGCTATTTTTTTTACAGATGGGGTCTCCCTCTTGCTCAGGCTGGTCTTGAACTCCTGAGCCGGGGCAATCCACCTTCCTCGGCCTCCTAGAGTGCTAGGATTACGGGCGTGAGCCACTGTGCCCGGCCCACACTGTCAATTCCTGAGTCAGCTTTGAATAATGACAGCAGCGCCCACCACCATGTATTGACTTCTCATCCTGCTGAACTCACAATGCACCTGTGCTGTGGGTACTATTATTAAACCTGCTTTGCAATAAGATATATAGCAGTTATTTGTTTAAGTTCTTCTAGAACTTAATCATTGCCAAAGGTCATAACTAATTTTTCACTTTTATTTATTATTTATGATTTTAAAAATAATATTCATTTTTTAGAACTGTTTTGGATTTAAATAGAAATTGCCAAGGTAACAGAGTTCCCATTTACCCACGCCCAGCCTTCTTTATTAACACCTTTCATTAGTGTGGTCCATTTGTGACAAGTATTGAACCACTGCTGTGTGCCTGCTGTGCACGCACGTCCTCAGCTTTACCTACTGTTTCTTTCCTGTTCCAGCAGCTGCTCCGGGATTAAACTCTTCATTAGTTTTAGTATCTCTGTAGTCTCCTCTTGGCTAGGACAGGTTTTCAGATGTTCCTTGTTTTTCATGACCTTGCATTAGTCAGGTATTCCGTAGAATGTTCCTGCATGTCCCACCTGGAACTTCTCTGATGTTTTCACATCATTAGATGGGGGATATGGATGTGAGGGAAAAAGACCACAGAGGCCAACAGTCGTTTTCATCAAATCAGGTTAAGCGTACAAACCACCAATGTTTATTCCCCCTGTGAATGTTGACCTTGAACGGCTGGTGGGGTGGTGCATGTTAGCTTTGTACACTATAAATTTACTCCTTTTCCTCTTTTCATATTGCACTCTTTGAGGAAAATTCACTATGTGCAGCCCGCGTCTAAGGGGTGGTGTTATGCTCCACCCCCTTGAAGGAAGAGTATCTACATAAATTATTTTAAATTCTTTGGCAAAGGAAACATATCTCTGTTCTCTATATTAGTTTGGACTCACACATTTATTTTCCACTTCGGGTTATAATTCAATGCCATAGTATCTAATTTGTTATGCCAGGCATTCCAGCTCGAGGCACTGGGGGCTTTTTCGGTGGGCGCCTGTGTCCGTTTGCTGTACCCACACACGTTTTGTTTTCCTTTTCTCTGAGCGCTTTCTTCCTTCCTGGTATCACTAGATGCTCCAGGCTCATCTGGCTCATTTCCTGCCTCAATCCTAAACTGGTCATTTTCCCGAGGACCTCTGGCTACCTTGGTTGGAAATGGTAATAGGAACCAAAATCTGTATGCTAAGTGTACTTGTTGCCAGTACAGTGTCATTGAGTCTAAGCCCTCTCACCTCTCAGGGCAGGGGGAGTACATGTGGGTATGATGACCTGTAGATACACACAGATGCTTCCTGACTGAGGATGATGGGACTCACGATGACCTTTTTGGCTTTAAGATGGTGTAAAACTGCTAAGTACTCAGTGCACTTCTCGACTCACAATAGGGACCATCTGGGTAAGCCCAGAATTAGCTGAAAATATCAAAAGCCAAAGTGTACTTTTGACTTAGAATATTTTCAGTTTATGATGGACTTATCAAGATTAAACCCCATCAAAAGCTGGGGATTTATATGTAACCATTTGTATCTCTATTAAGCCAAGCAGGAGCTCATACGGGTGTGCCTGCCTGTAACATATTGCCACGTGGCCCATTCTGGTCCCGCCCTTTGTTTACCTTTGAGCTTACACTTCAACAGTCGGAATAGTGGTTCCCACCATCTGCCATCCATTTACTTAATTGTTCAGTTCCAGCATACACACATAGCAGCGTCAGACACACATAGCAGCGTCAGGATCGTTGACTAACATCACTGGGGGGAATAACTGTACCAACCAGGGCACATTGCCGAAGCACAGAATGAGCAGCTTTTCTGCGCTTTAATATGGAGATACGTTATCGCTCAGTTGGGTAAACATCTAGGAGCATGTCTTCTGAATTGTATGGCTATGTTTAGCATTCTTTTTTTAGGATCCAATCTCTTTATCGTCCGTCAGGGTCCCTCCCCGTGGGCCCCTCCTCCAAACCTACAGAAAAACCCCAAGTTTAGGAAGGTCCTGGGGAGGCAGAGTGGGGGGTAACTCCTGTGCTCTGCCCTCTGAACTGGACAGGGCAGACAGGGAGGGTGCACAGGAAAGGGGTAGGCCAGAAACTCCACCTGCAGAGGATGTGGCACTGGCTGGGATGCGTGGGGGAGGAGGTGCCTGCTGCCAGCTCTCCTCTGGTACCCGCTGGGGGGCGGCATCCAGGGTAGGTGCCCAGCTCGAGGCCTGGGGCAGTGAAGCATTTCTCCTGTTGGTGGCCATTGCTCCTGTCAGGCTGCTTACTGCAAGCCTCCATCGTCCTCCCGCTCTGTGTCCTGGCTGTGCTCCGGCTCTTCCTCACCATGTGTCAGCAGCCCCTCCTCCTCGCCTTGCCTGGAGTCTGTGTTTCCGCCTGAGGCATGGCTACTTCAGAAGGTATGTCTTTTGGGGGGGCTGGTGGCCGGTTGCTGCTGCCACTATTAGCACTGTCACTGCAACCACCGCCGCCGCTGCCACCGCAGCTGCCAGCATTGCTGTTGCCTTCTTCTTGCCATCTGGATTGGCTTTTTGCTCCTCAGCAATCTGCTCCAAGCGGCCCAGCAGGGCATCAATGTTAGACTTTATCTGGGTCAGCTCTGTCTTGATGGCCTACAGCTCACTGCTCTTTAACTTGATCTTGGCTGATTGGGCAAAGAGATTGGCAGGCGTGTTTTTTGTTTTGTTTTTTTTTTTTTTTTTTTTGCACGTCGGACCAAAGGCACTGTGACCTGGGGTTGTTTCACAGGGACTACCCTGGGCACTGGCACAGGCGACAGGCGGCCCCAGTAGAAGAGCCTGTATATGGCAGATGCTGCTCTTTTTAGCCCCTTGGGTCTATTGGGCTTGGGCTCTCCAGCCATGTTGATGTCCAGGGTCTGCCCGGCCAGCACCCGCCCATTCTCTCCCAGCACAGCTGCCCGGGCATGGCGCTCATTGGCATACTGGACAAAGGCATAGCCCTTGTGCACAGAACAGCTGGCCACACGGCCATACTTGGAGAATATGGTCTCATCTGACTTCTTCACCACGGTTGTGTTGAGATTTCCAATGAAGACCCGAGAGTTGATGGATTTTGTTGGTCACATTGCTTGTCTGGATCTTCAAGGACATGGTGGCCACCTGCTCTGCTGGGTCCCTCAACTGAATCTCCTTCCTGAATGTCTAAGAAGGTCTATCTTCTCTAACTCAGTACAAAGGCTGTGCTTAGCCAGCTATTCCTTCATCTGGGTTACAGGGGTGGGCACCAGCTGCCTCTGGGCACAAGGCTCACCTGTTGGTATTAAACACTTTTCTCACATACTAGTTTCTCTCTGAATCCATGAACACACTGCCAGGCGAGTTTCTCTCCTTCACCCATTTCACAGAGGGGCAAGCTAAGTCTCAGCCGAAGGGGGCTGCGTGAAGGACCTCATCTCCAGGACCTGTTCTTCTCCGAGTCTGGGGTGTGTGAACACCCCAGGACCCGCAGAGGAGGGAGCGCGCGAGGAGCGAGGCTGGACCAGTTTCGCGCCTCCCGACGCCCGCACCCGGACCCTGACCATGTTTAGCATTCTTAACAAACTGCCAAACTGTATTCCAAAGTGCCCACACCATCTTGCATTCCCACTAGCAATAAATGAAAGTTCCTGCTGCTTTTCAACCTCACCAGCCCTTGGTATTGTTAGGAGTTTTTAAAAATAAACCATTTCCATACGTGTCTATTGATACCTCCTTGTTATCTTAATTTGCAGTTCTTACTGACGGTGATGTTCACCATCTCCCCTCTGTGTATCTTCCTAGTTAGGCGTCTCAATCTTTTGCTTATTTATCAAACTGGGTTTTTTAAAAAAAATCATATTTTGGTTTTAAAAGTTCTTTGTAGATTTTGGATATAGGCCCTTTATCAGATACGTGCTTTGCAAATATTTTCTCCAAATATATGGTATGTCTTTTCATTCTCTCAACAGTCTTACAGAGTAGACATTTTTCAATTTTAATGACATCAGTTTTTCTTTCACGAATTTTTTTTTTTTTTGGTGTTGTATCTAAAAACTCATCACCAAAACCAAGATTGTGTAGATTTTTGCTGATGTTTTCAGCGAGAAGTCCTATGGTTTTGCATTTTACATTTTAGGTCTATAATACAATTTGAGATAATTTTTGTGAAAGATGTAAGGTCTCTAGGTTGTGTTTTGTTTTGTTTCTAGGTATGACATCTAATTTTTGCAACACTATTTGTTGAAAAGACTGTCCTTTCTCCATTAAATTGCCTTTGCTCCCTTGTCAAAGATGAGTTGATTGCATTTGTGTGGGACTAGTTCTGGGCACTACATTCTTCTTTTTTTTTTTTTGCAGTTTTTGGCCGGGGGTTGGGTTTGAACCTGCCACCTCTGGCATATGGGGCTGGCGCCTTACCCCTTTGAGACACAGGCGCCACTATGGGCACTACATTCTTTCCACCATTCTATGTGTCTATTCTTTGTCAAATAAAACAATTTCTTGATTACCACAGCTTCACATTAAGTTTTGAAATCAGGCAGTGTGAATTCTCCAATACAATAACATGTATTGAGTTAGATATTCTAGGTTTTTTATATTTCCATATATACTTTAGAATCAGTTTGCTGATATTTACAAATTAACTTGCTGGGATTTTGATTGAGATTGCATTAAATGTGTACACCAGATCGGGAGGAAATGACATCTAAGAATATTTATTCTTCCAATCAATGGATATGGAATATTATAGTTCTTCCCTCACATCTCCTTTGATTTCATTAGAATTTGTAGTTTTCCAACTTTAGATTCTGTGAATAAAATTTGTTAGATTTATACCCATATACTTCATTTTCTTAGGTGCTAATGTAAATTTTCTTTTTTTGAGAAAGGGTCTTACTCTCTTGCCTGACTGAGTAAGACTCAGTGAGTAAGCACTGAGACTGCTACAGTATCATAATAGCAACCTTAAACTCCTGGGCTCAAGTGATTCTCTTGCCTTAGCCTCCTCAGTAGGTTGGACGACAAGAATGAGCCACAATGCCCAGCTAATTAAAAAAAATTTTGCAGGGACAGAGTCCCCCTGACTCACCCTAGCCTCAGACTTCGGGCTCAAGTAATTCTCCTTCCCCTCTCAGCCTCCCAAGTGCTGTATCACAGATGTGAGCCAGCATCCCTTGCCAAATTTTATATATTAATCTTGTATTCTATGAACTCCCTATACTTACTTACTAGTTTCAGGAATTTTTGTTGTTGTTGATTCTTTGGGATTTTTCACATAATCATGTTATCTGTGAATAAAAAGAGTTTTATTTTTTCCTTTCCAATCTTCATATATTTACATACATTTCTTGTCTCACTGCACTTGTTAAGACATCCAGAATGGCGAATAGGAGTGGTGAGGAAGAGTATCTCTGTTTATGATTTTAGGGGGAAGTTTTCAGCTTCTCACCCATAAAACTGATGTCAGCTGTGGATTTTTTGTAAATATTCTTTATCAAGTTGAGGAAATTCCCTCTAAACTCTTGCTGAGAGCTTACATCATTAATACATGTTTGACTTTTGTTAAATGCTTTTTCTGCATCTGTTGAAAAGATTATATGATTTTTCTTCTTTAGCCTGTAGGTGTGATGGATTATCCTGACATATTTTTGAATGATGATTTTGAATTATACTGAATCACTATTTTTGAACCAGTCTTGCAAAACTGGAATAAATTCCAATTATGGTCTTGGTATTTATTTTTATATACTGTTTTTTGGTTTTTTTTTTTGAGACAGAGTCTCAAGCTGTCCCCCTGGGTTGAGTGCTGTGGCGTCACAGCTCACAGCAACCTCCAACTCCTGGGCTCAAGCGAGTCTTCTGCTTCTGCCTACCGAGTAGCTGGGACCACAGGTGCCCGCCGCAATGCCTGGCTATTTTTTGATTGCAGCCATCATTGTTATTTGGCAGGCCCAGGCTGGATTCGAACCCGCCACCTTAGGTGTATGTGGCTGGCGCCTTAGCCACTTGAGCCACAGATGCCGAGCCTATTTTTATATACTGTTATATTCAATTAGCTAATATTTTGTTGAGGATGTTTATTTCCTTTTTTTTTTTTTTTTGAGATTTTGGTCTGTAGTTTTCCTTTCTTATAATATAATTATCTGGTTTGGGTATTAAAGCAATGGTAGGATTATAAAATGAGTTCGAAAGTGTTCCCTCTGCTTCTATTTTCTGGAAGAGATTATAGAGAATTGTATCTTCCCTAAATGTTGATAGAATTCACCAATAAAACCCTCTGGACCTGGTGCTTTCTTTTTAGAAGGTTATGAACTATTGATTCAATTTCTTTAACAGACATAATATTGTTCAGATTTTCTATTTCTTCTTGTATAAATTTTGGTAGTTTAGGCCAGGTGTGGTGGCTCACACCTGTAATCCCAGCACTCTGGGAGGCTGAGGCTGGAGGATTGCTTGATCTCAGGAGTTCAAGACCAGCCTGAGTAAGAGTGAGACCTCATCTCCACTAAAAATAGAAAAATAAAAACAAACAAACAAACAAAGAAAAATAAGGCAGGAGAATTGCTTGAGTCCAGTAGTTCGAGGTTGTGAGCTATGATGCCATGGCACTCAACCCAAGGCAACCCAAGGCAACTAAGACTCCATCTCAAAAAAAAAAAAAATTGGTAGTTTGTAAAGTTCAATAAATTAAACCTTTCCACTTAAGTCATTAAATATGTGGGCATAAATTTGTTTCAAGTATTTATTTTTCTTTTAATATCCCTGGGACCAGTGGTGATGCCCATTCTTTCATTTCTGAGGCCAGTCATTTGCATCTTCTTTTTTTCTTAGTTGGCCTGGATAGAAGTTTATCAATTTTATTGGTGTTTTCAAAGAAGCAGCTGTTGGTTACATTGATTTTCTTTATTTTCCTGTTACCAGTTTCACTCATTTCTGCTTTAGTTTTTATTATTCCTTTCTTTAGCATGTTTAGGTGTCTATCACTGTCCTAAGATGAAGCGTAATGACTTTCGATCATTTCTTCTTTTCTAATACATGCCTTTAACGTTACAAAAACCTCTCTTAGCACCGCTTTCACTGCCTCCCACAAATGTACTTTTCTTCTAGTTTAGTTTAAAATACTTTAAATTTTCCCTTGAGACTTCCCTTTGACTCATGCATTTAGAAATATGTGATGGAGGGCCATTTTTGAGGTCTATCTTACAGGGGTACAAGTGAAACTCTCTAAGAGTAGAATCAGAATGTTTTAAAACTATAACTGAGAAAATGACATGAAGGCTGTTGATCAGTTTGATGGAAGTATTTCGGATTGCATGTGAAAACCCCACACTGTACCCCAGAAGTGTATTAATGTACATAGTTACCATTCAATAAAAAAAAAAAGTAAAAAAAAAAAAAAGAAAACACAATACATTTTGGATAATGATGAAACAATACCTCATTCTAACCATATGTGTTCAGATTTTGTCAAAAGCATGAGGCTGTCTAAACATGAAAGGATTCTAATGATGGCTTCTTTTTCTTTTTCAGAAAAGCGCTACCAAATGATGAACTTTTGCTAAACATGAATATGCTCTACTCCACGCAAACCTGACACAGCTGTCACAACTCTGACCATAAATACCCATTTTTAGTATGGCAGAGTAGGAAAGCTGTAGTCTTTTTAACAAACAATGCTGGATTGGCTAGCTATCCTTATAGGAAAAACCAAATTGCTGGATGGCACCTGTGGCTCAAAAGGGTAGGGCGCTGGCCCCATATGCCGGAGGTGGTGGGTTCAAACCCAGCCCCGGGCCAAAAACTGCAAAAAAAAAAAATTGCCAGGTGGGGTGGCTCATGCCTGTAATCCCACCAGTTGGGAGGTCAAGCCGGTTGGATTGCCTGAGCTCACAAGTTTGAGACCAGCCTGAGCCAGAGGGTCTCTAAAAATATCTGGGTGTTGTGGCAGGCACCTGTAGTTCCAGCTACTTGGGAAGCTGAGGCAATAGAATCACTTAAACCCAGGAATTTGAGGTTGCTGTGAGCTATGATGCCATAGCACTCTACCAACAGTGACAAAGTGAGACCTTGTCTCAAAAAAAAAAAAAAAAACAAATTATTACCCTTGTCTCATATGATACACAAAACTCAATTCCAGGTAGATTTTGGATCAAACTATGAAAATATACACTTTCACAGCATAGTGAAACTTTTAGAACACACTATATGAGAATATCTTCCTCACTTTGATGTAGGCACAGGTTTTTTTAAACAAGACATAAAAAGCACTACTAACCAGGGTGGTGCCTGGGCTCAAAGGAGTAGGATGCCAGCCCCATATGCTGGAGGTGGCGGGTTCAAACCCAGCCCTGGCCAAAAACTGCAAAAAACAAAACAAAACAAAACAAAACACACTACTAACCATAAAGAATAAAACTGATAAGTTTAAAAAAAAAAGCAGTCAAAAACTACTTTTAAAAAAATGAGAAGATAAGCTAAGAATGGGAAAATATATTAGCAATCTATATACCCAACAAAGAACTCACATCTAAAATATATTAAAAATCCATGGTGGCGCCCGTAGCTCAGTGGGTGGGGTGCCAGCCACATACACCGAGGCTGGCACGTTCAAGCCCAGCTTGGGCCAGCTAAACAACAATGACAACTGCAACCAAAAAATAGCTGGGCATGTGGCGGGCGCCTGTGGTCCCAGCTATGTGGGAGGGTGAGGCAAGAGAATCACTTAAGCCCAAGAGTTTGAGGTTGCTGTGAGCTGTGACGCTATGGCACTCTACCTAGGGCAACATAGCGAGACTCTGTCTCAAAAAAAATAAAAAGAATGACTAAAACTTAGAAGATTGATAATACCAAGTGTTAGTGAAGATGTGGAACAATGGAAATTCTTACTGCTTGTAGAAGCATAAATTAATACACCTTTGAAGACTTATTTGGCAACATCACATACTATAGCAAGAACAAAATCCCTATCTCTACAAAAAATAGAAAAATGAACTGGGCATTGAGGTATGAGCCTGTAGTCCCAGCTACTTGGGAGGCTGAGGCAGGAGGATCACCTGAACCCAGGAATTAGACATTGCGGTAAGCTATAGTAACACCACTGTACTCTAACCCCGGCTGACAGAGTGAGACTCTGTCTCAAAAAAAAAAAAAAAAAAAAAAAAAAACAGAAAAGAAAAAGAATGGATAGTGGTATATTCATAAACTATGTTAACCACATGAAAGAATGAAATATAACCACAAGCAAAAATAACAAAAATATTGAGCAAAAGATTCCAATTTTGAAGAATATGCAATACATAATTATATTTATACATTTTCTCAAAACAGGAAAACCTAAATTATAATGTTAGAACTCAGGATAATGGTTATCTCAAGGGAGAAGAGACAGGGTAACGATTGGGAAGGAGGACAAGGGGGTCTTCTGAGATGCTGGTAATGTTACATTCTTGTCTGCGTGATGCTTACACAGGTGTTTACCTCTGAAAAATTGGCAGTGCCTTGTGCATTTTACTGTATTTATGTCATACTTGAATTTTTCAGAAAATGTATATATTTTTTAAAAGACTGAATCTCTCTGGGGTACTTCTTCACTGTGTAAAATGATCCTGGTTTCCAAAAGGAATGTTAGATTACTTACATTGTCTTTAGATTTTCACAGAACTTTTTATAAATATGTCCACTGAATAACTTAAACTACGCTCTTGCAAGTCTTCATTAAACATGAAGTAGGAGAGTTTAATCCTTGTATTAGTTTTGGCTGCCCTCTAATGGCAAGAAGCTATATTATACAGCAGTGAACAGAATTTACCCTTAAGTGAGCAAAAGGACTTTGGCTATACTTTGAAGGACCATTTTTCAGTGCAATTTATCATCTGTACATAGTTTAAACGCTAGGATATGATGTAAATATCATGACATTCAATTAGGATTGAATTTTTTGTGGCTTGTATAAGAAGTTCATGACCTTCTGTAATTTTTATTCTTTCTTTTGACCATACTTTACAGTCTTTTCAAATTACACCCCACTTAGTATAGCAAATACCAGGAAGAAGCATAATACATTGTTCTGTTACCATGAAATCCAAAAAGGAGTAATAGACATAATGTGTATAATTAAATTTCTTGACTATGAGCAGTGCTCAGTACAAAGCACTGGATTAAAGCTTTTACCCATTTCTCAGTGGGATTTTAAAAATCACCTATGTGGCATGTTGCTACTCTGACCTAGAAGTGACATCATGCATTGTGATAAAATCCACAGCTCAAAAAGAAAGATGGAGAATTCTTAAGTGAGAATAAGCACTTTTGAGCCTCAATCTTTAGCCAGTTTTTTCTTTTCTTTCTTTCTTTTTTTTTTTTTTTGAGACAGAGTCTCAAGCTGTTGCCCTGGGTAGAGTGCTGCACACATCACAGCTCACAGCAACCTCAAACTCTTGGGCTTAAGCAATTCTCTTGCCTCAGCCTCCCAAGTAACTGGGACTACAGGTGTCCGCCACAACACCCAGCTTTTTGTTGTTGTTGTTGGAGTTGTCATGATTGTTTTAGCTGGCCCAGGTCAAATCTGCCAGCATCGGTGTATGTGGCTAGCACCCTACCCACTAAGCTATGGGTGCTGCCCTAATGAGATATTTTTTAAAGCAAAGAGGAATTTTGTTAGACAGAATTCTCCAAAAGAATCTCAAGACCCTTTATTTACATGTAATAATCACATCTGAAAGTACCCTTTGCCATATAAGGTAACATATTCACAGGTGTGGGACATGGGCATCTTTGGCAGGTTATTGCCTTGACACTCCTGATTTCAGCACAGCCACAGTGGACAGTTCCATGTGTTCTCACAGTGTACTAAGTTAAGCACAAGCTCATCTCTGTGCTCTGATTTTTCCAAAGCTCCAAAGGCCACTCAACCATGAGTAAGTACAACCTAGAAGTGTGGAAGAGTTAACCCCTAACCAACTGGAAAGTGGGCCCTAGTGAATGACTGCCCCAGCCTGTCATCCTCCAGCAGGACAATTCTGAGACATGTTCCTTTTTTTTTTTTTTTTAACTTTTTATTTATTTATTTATTTTTTTTTTTTGCAGTTTTTGGCTGGGGCTGGGTTTGAACCCACCACCTCTGGTATATGGGGCTGGTGCCTTACTCCTTTGAGCCACAGGCGCTGCCCCTGAGACGTGTTTTACATAGCTCCTCAGAGGGTCTCATGAGATGAGGGTCTCTTTGCCCATTCCTGCTGTTATGACAAAATACTACAGACTGAGTAACTTATAAATGATAGATATTTATTTCTCACAGTTCTGAAGACTGGGAAGTTCAAGATCAAGGCACGAGAGGATCCGTATCTGGTGATGTCTTGCTTTCTGGTTCCAAGATAGCACCATCTTACCACATCCTTATGTGTCAGGAAGAGTTAAAAGACACTGAATTCACTCCCTCAGTCCCTTTTATGAGGGCTCTTCTCATGAGTGCCTTTTATGAAGATTCTTCCCTCCCAGCTCTCAGGATGGAGCCTTCATAACCTAATCACCTCCTAAAGACCCCACCACTTAATACTGTTGAGTGATCTTTCTCCCTTCTCTCTTTCTCTCTCTGAGATGGGGTCTAACTGCGTTACCCAGGCTAGAATGCAGTTGTGTCAACATAGCTCACTGCAGTCTCAAACTCCTGGACGCAGTCTCCTGAGTAACTGAGAATACAGGTGTATGCCACAGCACCTGGATAACTTTTAAACATTTTTTTTTTTTAGAGATGAATTCTCACTATGTGGCTCAAGCTGGGCTCAAATTCTTGGTGTCCAGTGATCCTCCTATCTGGTGTCAAGCATCACAGGCATAAGCCACCATGCTTGGCCCTCATTAAGGATTAAGTTTCAACATGAATTTTGGAGGGATACAAACATTCAAACCACAGCAGGGTCCCAGATGACCACAAAGGTAATTGATTTCTTCTTCTTCTTTTTTGTTTTAATTTTGAGATAGAGTCTCATTCTGTCCCCCAGGCTAGAGTGCTGTGGCGTTAGCCCAGCTCATAGTAAACTCAAACTTCTGGGTTGAGGTGTACCTCCTACCTCAGCTTCCCAAGTTGCTGGGGCTACAGGCCCTGCCACAGCACTCACCTAATTTTTTCTACTTTTAGTAGAGACAGGGTCTGGCTATTGCTCAAGCTGGTCTCAAACTCCTGAGTGATTCTCCCACCTCAGCCTCTAAGAGTGCTAGGATTACAGGCCAGCGCCGCCACTCCCAGCCATTTATTGGCTTTTCATATTTTTTGGTTGCAGCCATCATTGTTGTTTGGCGGGCCCAGGCTGGGGATTCGAACCCGCCACCTTAGGTGTACGTGG
>CAUYQV010043297.1:0-16967 GCA_963574575.1 Galagoides demidoff | reverse complement strand
TTCGTGCTCAGTTAGGAAATCCCCCACCCCTCATGCCCTGTGCCAATCAAGAGCCTCCCCGTACTCTGACCACCAATCACCCATACTTCTCCATACCCCCGACCACCAATCAAAAATGTATCCCACCCTCTTTCACCCTTCTTGCTTTCTGTACCCCATAAAAACTTGCCAGACCCTGGGTTCAGGGCTCTTCCTCCATGCGCCTACCAGGAGAGTCCAGGCCTGGGCGCCGGGCCTGCTGAATAAAGCTCACCTCTTGCTTTTTACATCGGAGTCTGCCTCAGACAGCTTGCTGGTGATACTGGGCTATTTGGGAGAATTTCGGGCACAACATTTGCATTGGCCAGAACTTCCAAAACTATGTTGAATAATAATAGTGGACATCCTTGTCTGGTTCCAGTTCTAAATAGAAAATCTTTCAGTTTTATTCCATCAAGTATGAGTTAGATGGCTTCAATCAGCTTAATAAATGTGCCACCTATGCCTATTTTCTTGAGTGTTCTTGTTAGAAAAAGATGCTGAATTTTGTCAAATGCTTTTTTCTGCATCTATTGAAAAGATTATATGGTCTTTGTTTTTGCTTCTATTAGTATGATGTATTTCATTTATGGATTTGCGTATGTTAAACCAGCCTTGCATCCCTGGGGTGAAGCCTATTTGATCATGATGTATAATTTTTTTAATGTGTAGCTTGCAATCTGTTGGCTAAGATTTTGTTGAGTATTTTTACATCTATCTTTATTAGTGAAATTGAACTGTATTTCTTCTTTTTAGTTGGGTCCTTTCCTGGTTTTGAAATCAAGGTGATGTCTGCTTCATAGACTGTGTCTGCCCAAATTCTTGTAGGTTTCCTAATTAGTAATAAAATCTAAATTTCCCAAAATTATATCCGAATATTGAATCTCTTTGTATAATTTTTGCCTGATATCGTTTGTGCTACAAAGTGTCTCTCTTCAGGTCAGCTAATTTTTGCTAGTAATGCTTCAATTATTGTTTCTGATCTTTTCATCCTTGCTTCTGTTAAACCGTCATGGTAAATTGGATCAATGCAAGGATCTATACCTTCCAAGTTGGTTGTATTTATCTACACTCTAATTATTGTCATAAATGTTGTCCTTTTCCTCTATATTCTGGTACTGTTACTTAAGATGGTCTTCTATGGTCAATGATTCAGTTTTGCATCAGTTGACTCTCTTCTTTACTTCTTCAATAGTCTAAATGTCTGCTAACAACTTATTCCCCGCCCTAAATTATTTCTTTAACTTATCCAGCTCTGCTTTTATTTTAATGTTTTGTTTCTTAATTTTTATAATTTAATTTTTATTAGTGTCAATTATAAATTTAATTATAATCATAAATTATATAATTTAAACATATTATTTAAATATTATTTTTCTTTAAGAGGATGGAGACACTGCCTATGTTTTATTTTTCAATTGTAGCATATTTTGTTAAAAGTCTTCCTATTCTGCAACTTTGAGACATGCTATTTCTTTTATACTTTAAAAAAAGAAAGCATTTTCATTGATCCTAGAAGTCAACTTTAAATTTTCATCCTGGAGGAGACAAGATCAGATTAAATAAAAATGGTTAGTGCCTTTCGTGTTGCATTGCTAAAAAAAAAAAAAAAAGCGTTAGTTTACTGTATTTTTAGTTAGTCTATGCTATTTGGATTTCCATAAGTACTTTATACGTTGAAGGGATTCTAGTTTATTATGCTAATATTCTTTGATTTGAAAATGCAAGAAGTGGTGAAGGCAGACAGAGGAACGGTTTGCCATTACTTTATTCCTGTTTGTTAACAGCTGAGAAGTTATAGTCCAGGGCAAAGGTGTCCCTGTTACTAATAAATAGAGAAGCAGTTGGAGTTGGAATTATTCATTTATCCCTCTGGACTTAATGACAGAGTAGGAAAGAGAAACAGGCATGAATAAGACAAGAACACACAACTTGCCTAAAGCAGAAACCAGGCAAAACAAAATTTGCATGAAAAATTTTCAAGAAATTTTAAAAAGGTGTCTACAAGGATGGTACAAAGAGAAATTTTCATTAGTAACTGTTTCTAGAGTCACAGCGGGCTGAACAAACACTTCAATGAAAAGGTACCTTCAAAGACTGCCAATTTCATACTGTCTGGATAAATGTAGCTTTATATAACTATAAAAATCCATTCATGCTCCCCCAAATGTGTTAGTTTACTGTATTTTTAGTTAGTCTATGCTATTTGGATTTCCATACATACTTTATAATAAGTTTATTTTTTCACCCTTAAAAGCCTATTAGAAATTTCACTGAAATTGCATTGATTCTGCAGATTAATTGGGAAGAATTGACTTCATAGCAATATTACTTTTTTAGACTTAGAAGCATAGTATCTCTATTTCTTGTTGTTATTTTTTCCATGTGTACTGTGTTTGGTGTTTATTGACATTTTTAAGTATGTAAGTTTATGTTTTTCATTAAATTTGAAAAAGTTTTCCATCACTCATCACTTTTTTTTTTATTTTACCCCATTCCTTTTTATAGTTTCCAATTACACACATATTAAGGTACATGAAGTTGTCCCACAATTTACTCATGCTTTATTTGAAAATCTTTCTTCTTTCTGTTTTTAATTTTGTATTGTATATATTGCAGCATATTTAAATTCATGATTATTTTCTTTCTTCTGTAATTGTCACTTGTCAAATTTAGTGTATGTATTTTTTCTCATACAATTTTGGTTTCATCTCTAGAAGTTTGATTTGGATCTTTTTAAAATGCCTTCTACATCTCTACTTAACTTCAGAAACATCTGGAGTATAGTTATCACTATTTTAATGTCCTATTTGCTCATTCTATTAGGTGTGTCAGTTCTGAATCAGTTTTTTTCTTTTTAATGAGATAGATTTTTTTTTCAGTGTAAAAGTTAGTTTTTAATCATGGTATTAGGCAAAATTATTTTAACGTCAATAAATTTTTATCCAAGAAATTTCACATGTGATACCTTCTATCAAGATAACCTTAGTTCTTCAAAGGTGGGAGTCTGAAGATTTGAGATCAATTATGTCAAAATTTAGCTCCCACATAGGAATGAGAACATGTGATATTTGCGTTTTGGGGCTTGACTTATTTCACTTAACATAGTGTTCTCCAGGTCCATCCATGTTGTTGCAAATGACAGAATTTCAGCATTTTTTTCTAGCTAAATAATATCCTGTTATGTATATGTCCAATATTTTCTTTATTCATTCATCCATTGGGGAACATTAGGTTGATACCGAGTCTTGCCTATTGTCAACAGTACTGTACATAGCTTTTCCACAGACTGCTTTCCCTTCTTTTGGATATATACTAAGGTGGCCAGATGTCCTGCTTTTGGTGGGACAGCCCGATTTTTAACAATTTGTCCCATGTCCCTCCATGTTTTAAAAAAGTCCTGATATTTGGAAAGAATGCATGACAAGCTAGGGAATGGTGGGCGAATAGGAAGGGAATAGATGGTTTTTGGCTGCCATGTGGCTATATCGCCAGGATATGAGTTTGATATTATTTTTGTTAATTTTATAATGTTAAACTTTAATAATAACAAATAATGGTTGAGAAATGATTATTGAGAACTGCTTATGAAAGTTCTCAGTGCTGATCAGTTGTTAGAATTCGATCACCATTGTTTGGACTTAATGAACAATGGCGTTTTTTGGCATTGGCAACGACAAAAACATTTTGTTTAACTGTCTCTTAGACGATACACATCGTACTGCGTGCCAGTGCTAGTTAAACAAGTGATGTCATCAAATCAGCTATTCAGATAATTTAGGTACGTAATATGTTTATTTCATGAATTTAGCAGATAGTACTCATATTATTTATATTTTATAGTGGTGGCAAAAAGTCTAGCACTGGCCTTGAAAGTGACACGACTTACGAGGTATCATTATTAAACAAATATATTGGTAAGGAAAAGGTTAAATCTTGGGCATCAGCAAAAATCACAATAGAGAACAAATGGTTAGAAATATTTCATCATTTTGAAACAAGCCATGTTCCATACAATAATGCACTAAAAATTGTGGGATACGTGCTGTCCTTACCAGGAACTAATGCTGCGACTGAACGTGTTTTTTCTATGGTAAATAAAGTGTGGACATCAGAAAAATCACAATTAAGTGTTGAGACTTTGAAAGCCATTTTATGTGTAAAATATAATTTAACAAATTCTTGTGAAAAATTTCATGACCTTTTAAACAACGACAGCAATCTACTAAAAAAATTCACTCAAATGAGAAATATGCCAAAGAATAAAATAAAACTATAATTTTTAATGTATTATATTTGTAAATTGTACTAATGTTGAAATTAAAAAAAAATATTACAATACTATTTTTGCATTCTATGAAAATTTTTGTTGCTCCATATAGACCAAATTTTTAATTAAGACCCCCACCCCCTGTCAATGGTATCCCGCTTTACCAATGTTAAAGTCTGGTCACCTTAATATATACTTAAGCAGTAGGATTGCTGGGCTCGGTTATATGATAGTTACATTCTCAGGCTTTTTTTTTTTTTTTTTTTTTCCCAGCCTCCGGAATATCTGGGACTATAGGAGGGTGTTTTTATTCCTAGCTACTTCTTCTGTTTTTTTTTTTTTTTTTTTTCTGTAGAGACAGGGTCTTGCCAATGCATATGGCCCTCTTTTTTTTTTTTTTCAGTTTTTGGAGGAACTTCTATGCCCTTCTCCATAGTGGTTATGCTAATTTACATTCCCAACAACAGCATAGGAGAGTTCCTTTTTATCCACATCCTCACCAGCATTTATTCCTGCCTGTCTTTTTGTAAGAGCCATTTAAAAGGAGGTGAGATGTTATCTCACTGCAGTTTGGATTTGCATTTCTCTGACAACTAATGATGTTGAGCATTTTCCGTACACTTCTTCATCATTTGTAGGTCTTCTTTTGAGAAATGTCTAATCAGATCTTTCACCCATTTTTTAATTAGATCACTTGATTTTTTTTTTTTTGTATTGAGTTGTTTGAGCTCTTTGTGTACTCTAGTTATTAATCCCTTGACAGATGACTAGTTTGAAGATACATTTTTTCCCATTCTATGTGTTGTTTCTTCACTTCATTAATTGTTTTCTTTCTGTACAGAAGCTTTGTAGCTTAATGTGGTGTCTTGGTCAGTTTTGAGTAATTGAATTATCTTTTCATTTTTGTTTCAAATTATCATGGTTCTTTGACTGTCTTCATAGTTTTTGTAGAGACGAGAGGTTCCATTTTGGCGCTAGGCTGGTCTTGAACTTTGGTCTCCAAGGAGCCTTCCTCCTTGGCTTTGCAGGCTTCATAGGCCTATGCCACCACACTCAGCCCTGTCTTTTTTATTGGACACAAGATATTGGAAATTTTGCCTTGTTGAATGCTGAACATTTTTATATTGCTACAAATACCCTCAAGCTTTCTTCTAGAGGGCAGTTAAGTAACTTGGACATAGTTTCATTCCTGTGTTTTAAGTTTTCTGAAGTGCAGCAGGGCAGTGCTCAGTCTGGTTATTTCTCATATGGAGGAGGAATTGCTGGAGAGTGGAAACCTTGTGAGCTTTTAGTTTGGCTAGTTGGAAAAGGCGCTATGTCCTGAGACATGTGAGTGCCATATTCATACCTGCAATCTCTCATTCTTTGGAGTGGTTCTTTTTCTAGGCTCAGGAGGTTTTACATGTAAATATTGGTCAGCGCTATTCTGAAAATGGTGGGGTCTTTGCCGATCTTTGGAGTTCTCCTTTGTGCAGCCTTCTCCCCTCTGCCAGTCTGACTTGCGAACACTGCGC
Source organism: Galagoides demidoff (assembly GCA_963574575.1). Taxonomy (NCBI): domain Eukaryota; kingdom Metazoa; phylum Chordata; class Mammalia; order Primates; family Galagidae; genus Galagoides; species Galagoides demidoff. The sequence goes on along the minus strand of CAUYQV010043297.1, from coordinate 11,165 downwards.
CCCTTGGTGTCCTTGGAATCTCTTCTCTGTTTCTCTGACCTAGAGATCTTCTGATTCTGACTGGATTCCTCTCAAGACAACATGCCCTGGAAACTCCTTCAAGACAGTAAATAGACAGAATCCTAGGGCTCACTTCATTTGTTGCCCCTTCTCTCCCGTATCCTTAACCATGGTTTCCTAATCTCTGTTGTCTTGCAAACCATCATTGCAGGCGGGAAGGTATAGGTGTATCTGGTCCCTGTTTCTCCATTTTGGTCGGTGTGAAATGATAGCACTAAAGTGTGTGTATAAATGTTAATAATTCATATAAATGTATACATATATTAGGATTTATATATAAATCAACATATAAATGTAAATTTTGTATGTAAATATATATATACATATATAAAGTATGTACTATCTAAATTATGCATATAAGTAATTTTAGTTCTAATATCTACTGGTCTGTGTTCTTCCTGGAATCCTATTCTTGATTTATGGATACAAGATCTTTTAATCTATACAATCTCACTGAGAATTATAATTGACTTTTTTCTGTTTTGCTTTTGTAAGATTTCTTTTTGCTGTTCTTGCTTCTTATTTCTTTAGTTGACTACATTGCCTTTGTTGCCTGGTAATTCTTTTTATATATGTGGGGTTTTCCTTCTGTCTTTCACTTTGCAGGGTTCTTCATTATCCCTGGACCCCTAGCTGAACCTGAAGTTCTAAGAGGTCACTAGAATGTCTGTGGCCTTGGTCTCATTTTATTGGTCCTTGCAGGGTGATCAGAGTGTGAAGGAGATTTTTTTCAGTTCTCTAAGATGGTGATGGAAATAGCAAATAGAATGGGCTGCAGGAGGAGAAAAGTGAGAAAAGACTGAGCGCATCATTTTTATTAGGTAACGTCTCATTTAACCTCACTTAATCCATCCCTGTGAATTACCTCTTTGCAAGAAGAGAGAGACCTGGTGGAGCAACCTTTCTGGAGTCTGAATATCTGCCTATGTTTAGGTGTTACGTATAGAGGCCACCAGCTTTTCATGGTGAATGATACATCAATATGCTGACTCTCTTAGTAAAAATCTCATGGAAACCTTTCTCCGTGTTTTTTGCTTTTTTGCAATTTTTGGCCAGGGCCAGGTTTGAACCTACCATCTCTGGTATATGGGGCTGGCTCCCTACTCCTTTGAGCCACAGGCACCGCCTTTTTTTCCATGTTCTTATTTGAAATGTTTCTACCAGGCCAGTTCGCTCTATGGCACCTTAGTTCCGTGTTCCAAAAGTTTACTGACATAGTGTTCTCTTTGACCCTGTAAATGAACTACTTAGTCTCCTTTCTTTATCATCTTAGGGGGGTTTGGGGGATAGATGGACAAGGGATAAATGTTTGTGATGAATCTACTGTTATTAAGTGGATAATCTGACTTCTTGGTAGCAATGACAATTTCAAATTCAGGAAAGTTCCCACAGGAGGTGTGTAAATCCACCTTCCACCCCTGAGTTTTATATCATTTACCTTCATAGACATCTAACAATATTTGATACTTAGTTACTGGAAGGCAGCAAAGGCTAGCTTAATTTAATTTTAGGGCTGATTTAACCATTTTGGAGGTCAGTGCTGAAAGCTTGGATAATGAATAGTTGCTCATGGAATTTAGAAGTACATGGTTCTTAGTGAGTATTTGTTAATAGTTTTAAGGTCTCAGAAACACAAAACGTCTATGGGAGATTTTGTAAGAGTTCTGTACTTAAAGAAGTTTGGGAAATGTTATTTTTCCTTCCACTTATCTGATGACATTTTACTGTTTCAGGCTTTGTCCTACACCATGGCAGAACAAAAGAAAACTGCATTTACAAGAGACTTATTCTTTATTTTAATATTTGTAATAAAACATAATTTCATTCAACCCAGAAATGTGGCTGAACTCCCTTTTGTAATGTTATTGATGGTATAATTGTAATGATTTTGTAGTTGATCTACTGTTTCTTTTCTGTTTCTCCCTTAAGAATGCCAGGAAAATAGAGTAGAGAACATTGGAAGGATACCGTGAAGGAGAGACAAAATGATAGCAATTAGACTTCTGGTGTCAGCTGCCAACTTTCATGCTTGCTGCCCTGAGGATTTAGACACTAATATTTCGGAAAATATTGTTCCAACCCCTTTGAGCATATCTTAGGGAGAGGAGGGGGAAATCCCTTTACAGACCTATCCATTTTCATCTTTAGTTCTTTCTCTCTCCAGTTTGGTTTTGTAATAATCCTCTGTTCACGGAAGATTGTTCACCTCACTCTTTGCAATTAGTCGTATTCTACTTCTGCCTGTGGGTGGTAAAGCCTGTTTGAGATTTTTAAAAAATATCTTTGTGGGATATTTTTTTTCCTTCCACTTCTATCAGAATGGCTGCAAGGTTGCCAGTTCCCTGGATTGGTTAAGTGCCTTGATGTGTGGCTTTAGGGTATTTAATAGATTTGTACATTGCTCTTTCCATATACCATCTGCTCCTTTGTTTAGGAGTTTTTTTTTTTTTAACATGAGGAGGGTCATTACGTGGGACTTAGGATGCAGCTTCTCTCCCTGATGGCCGGTGGCATAAATTCCTCATCGACTATGGGATGGCCTTTGATGATTCAAATTGCAAACTTATAATTGTTTTTTTAAGAGAGTCCACCAGAAACCCACAACCGACCTTTAAAGACCACTTTGTCGTTTTTGCTTTTGAAACAGAATAGTAATGTAAACATTGTGTGCCTGCTGTATGTGAAGTAGTCTGCTTGGAGTTTCGTGGGCTTTATCTCTAATTCTCACAATAACGGTAGAAGGTAGATTGTACTTTTCCATCCTCAGTTATGGAGACTGAAGCTCTGGAAGTGTCAGTAACTTCTCTGTGCTCACAGTGTTCTTTACAGACTCTAAATAGCTATATGTGATCCTGAAATCCCTCTCGTTCTACTGAGCAGGCCAATTTATCTTAAAAGAATGACCAATGGGAAGTAAAGGCTGCAGGTTTTCGAGCAGATGGCTTTGTGGTAATTATGAAATCATGCTGGCTAGCGCTGACCCCTACCAGAGGAATTTCACCCCTGATTTTAGATGCATGAACAAATCGTGCTCCTGGTATATGCCTCAGATTATCAGTTTTTCCTCTAAATTGGTCTGCGGAGGAAAGAAAGACTTTCCTATGAATACTAGTATCAAATTGTACTATAGTTTCAAATATTCATTAAACAAATATTAGTATATTGTTATTTCAGATTATGTTAGCTGCTTTATTCTGAATTAACTTGTATAATTTTGTTTGTTAATCTTTTCCATGACAGAAGGTGTCATATGCATCCTTTGTATAATTTTATTCTCAGCATCAATGGTACCTCACCCATAGCAGATGCTTAGTGAATATTTCTTAAGTGACCGGATAAATGAACAATCTGGAATTTCTCCTAATACTTTTATACCTGAATTGGTGGGACTCAGATACCCATGTACTCATCAAGAATAAGCTATGTAATTTGTTTTAATTTTTCCTATAGTAAATGTTAAGATCTATTAAATGTATTTATCAAGAAAATGGAAAAGTTCAGTGGATCAAATTTAACCTTTTGAATATCTTAGAGATGTTTTTGAGTTCTTTCTTTCTCCAGGTCAGGAAGGGGCAACCTGTGGAGATTATATCCCATCCCATTCCAGAAATCATTCTGGTAGTTAATGGCAGAACAGAAACCCATTGCATAATTAACGTGCAAATTTTAATTAATTGATGTCCATATTTAGGAACTGCATTTAGTCAAGGTTCTGTTTAGCACTGCCACAGCAAAATGTCACACACTGGATGTTTTTAAAAACAGAAATCTGTTTCTCACATTCTGATGTTTAAAAGTCCAGGAAGGTGCTGGTGTTGGAGGCCTCTGTCCTTGACTTCCAGACACCCATTTCCTTGTTGTGCCCTCTGATGGCCCTTTCTCTGTTCCTGGGCATCCCTGGGTGTCCCTTTCTCTTCTTACCAAGACACTAGTCATATAGATTGAGGCTCCCACCTATGTGACTTCATTTAACTTTACTTACTGCTTTAATGGCCCTGTCTTTGAATACAGTCACAGTGGGAATTAATAAGCTTCAACATGAGAAGTTTTGGAAGAACAAAATTCAGTCAGTGTCCAGGTCTTTGCTTTATGAGGACATATCCTTGGGTTCTTTCTTTTCATATTGCTAAGGCAACTTACACTGCTTGCTAATGAATTTCTCTTTTCTTTGAGCTTACTGTCACCTTTAGTTCTAATTGATAACTTGTTTATTTTCTTCATGTTACCCAATATAAGTTGAAAAAGAGAGAGATGAAACCAGATGGACTAACTCATCTTTAAAAAAATAAATAAATAAATAAACCATAAGCCTCTCAGAAAACAAGAAATTTTCTTTTCGAAGTTTTTCCAAGCTCAGCTGCCTACTTTTGGTTCATTAAGCTATGGCCAGGATGGTCCTATAAAGTTTGCCTTTATAGTAGGGATATGAGTACATTATTTTTTAGTATTATTTAAAGAGATAGACTGGTAGAAACTAAAATTAATATCTGTATTATGGGTATCTTTTTAAACGTTAGGTTAAAATAAGGGTATATACGGTTAGGTTACATGGTTTGCTGTTGTAAGGGTAGAGTCCTAGTTAGAATGTGCCCTTCACCCTGAAGGCGTGCCATGTACCTGTGAAATGCACTGTTGGGTGGGAACTTAACCAAACTCCTTTTCCCCTTTCTCCACTTGAACTTGACTTTTTCTCTCGTTTGAGCACATAGTTATTAATCTACTACTTTCCATTTAGTATTAACTATGTGTGGTGCTTGTTTTTCCATTCCCATGACACTTTACCTAGGAGAATGTTCTCCACATTTTTCTAGGTTATGACAAAAGATACAAAATGTCCATCTTTTTATGGCTGAATAGTATTCTGTGGCATACATATACCATAGTTTGTTAATCCATCCATATGTTGAAGGACACTTGAGTTGTTTCCAAATCTTTGAAATTATGAATTGTGCTACCACACATTTCAAGTGCCCATGTGTTTATGGTAAATTGTCTTCTTTTTCTTTTGAGTAGATACTGCACAACAGGATTGCAGGATCAAATGGAAGGCTTACTTTTAGTTCTTTGAGGAATCTCCATACTTCTTTTCATAGAGGCCATATAGAGCCTGAGTGTTTCTTTTCTCTACACCCACACCAGCATCTGTTGTTTTGAAACCTTGGGATGTGGGCCATTTTTATTGGGGTTAGGTGATATCATCGCACAGCAGTTTTGATTTGCATTTCTCTAAGGATTAGGGATGATGAGCATTTTTTTCATGTATTAGTTGGCTGCTGGTCTGTCCTTATGAGAAAAGATTCTATTCATGTCTCTTGCCCGGTTTTTAAGGGAGTTGTTTGCTCTTTTCTTGCATTAGAGACATTTTAACCACATCCTTTTACAGTTTCAATGTCACAGTAGATGGTGCTTACTTATGTGGGTTCTTCTGACTCCAGGATCCTAAATGCTATTTCAAATCTCATAAGCTAAATAGAAATGATCTTATTTTATTTTTTGCTCCGCACAGAGTGGGTCTGTTGACAAATTTAGCTTCCATCTTTGCATGTGTGACCTCTTTTGCTTTAGAAGCAGAGATATCAGGGGATATCTTGGGCTTGATAACCTTATTGGTTCAGCCGTGCATGCTTTTCGGAAACTTCAGCAGTAATTCTAAAATATTGTCTCCATTAGTCCAAAAAGGCCCATCTCTCTGAGTCTTCCTTATGCAAGCCTGCAAGGCCAGGCCATGTCTCCAGCAGACAGCATGGTCTTGGTATTGATTCTCTCTCAGGATGAAGTCCTGAGTCACACTAAGTATTAAATTCCACCTGACAGGGCAAGTAATGCTGGTGACAAAGAGCTCTTATCCAAAAGTGCTGAGAGAGCTCTCTCTGCTTTGTCACTGTGAATACAAATACATAATGATGGGTCGCTTTCCTGGATTTATAGAAGAAGCTTTAAGGAGCTATAAGCTGTAACTTGCCTGCAATAATTAGAATTAGGTCTAACATAAATTTCTGAATAGTCTCTGTATCAAATTTTGTGTTAGCAATGACAATATGAATGAACTTAATTAAAGAAATAAGATCATACATTTTTGAAAAATGATAGAATTGGCAAATTTAGCTTTTCTTTATTATTACCTAATTTTGCATGAAATGGTAGTACCTTTAGCCAGTACTATATGTGTAAAGGAAGAAAGGAAGGACTGTTGGAAGGTGCAAAGAAGAGAAGGACAGTGTGAGGTAGAAGGAGGGAGAGAGAGATTGAGAAACACAGAGAGAGAAGGGAAGAGAAATGGGAAATGGGTTTTTTTTTTTTTTGAGACAGAATCTTACTCTGCTACCATGATTTCAGCCTTTCCACAGTGACATGAAACTCCTGGGTTCAAGCAATCCTTCTACCTCTGACTCTCAGGAAGTTGGGTCTAATGATACTTACCATAATGCCAGATTAATTTTTCTATTTTTAGTAGAAATGAGGGTCTCCCTCTTGCTCAGGCTGGTTTTGAACTCTAGAGATCTTCCCACTTTGACCTCCCACAGTGCTAAGATTATAGACGTGGGCCACCATGTCCAGTCTAGGAAATGGATTTTTTAACAAACCATTCTCTCTGTGTATGTGTACGCACATATGTATGTAAATATCTGTGCATGTATAAAGGCATGCATTCATTTGTGTGTATAAATCTTTAGGCTTAGAAAAGTAACTGAAAATATATAAACTAACGTGAAAAAGGTGTAATTTATAGTTAGTAGTTAATGATTATATTTTTTGTTTTACTTCCAAATTATAATAAGTATCTACTGCTTTTATAGGCATTGAACAGCATGTTTAAAAACATCATATTTATATAAATGTTTGTTCATAGTGAACTGACTATCTGAAATTTCAGATACATCTGCTCCATCCAAGAGATATCAAAATTTATAGTCATGGTATAGATAATGTTATCCCCCTTCAAATTTACAGGGGGTCCCTCTTCATAGGAATACATAAGATTTGATTTATTTTTTCATTCCCAATCAGATAAGTTTGTCCTCTAAAGTCATATAAATCTTTTCAGATGGTACAAGTCCATTTGTATGTGTATATGTGTATGTGTGTGTTGGAAGTGTGGAGGTAAATAGTGAGAATGAATATGGCATTTTAAAAAAAGCAGAAGCTGGCTCAGTGCTCATAGCACAGTGTTTATGGCACCAGCCCCATACACCAAGGGTGGTGGGTTCGAACCCAGCCTGGGCCAGCTAAAAAACAATGATAATTGTAACCAAAAATTAGCCAGGTGTGGTGGCAGACACCTGTAGTCTCACCTGCTTGAGAGGCTGAGGCAGGAGAATCACTCAAGCCCAAGAGTTTGAGGTTTTGTGAGCTGTGACTCCATGACACTCTACTAGGGTGACATAGTGAGACTCTGTTTCTAAAAAAAAAAAAAAGCAGAAGCTGAATTCCTGACATCCCTATCAGATTTCAGAGGAGCAACCACAAAAACTTTCAGAAATTGATGCCCTCTGGAAACATTTGAATGTCAAAGAAACTGTACATTTATCTTTAATATTGTCTGATTTTCTATTTTTTTGCTCTTCCTCCTCATTTTCTTTCTGCCACTATCCATCCTTCTCTGAGTTCTTCCCCAGCTCTTCTCTCTCTTTTTTTTATTTCAGTCTGAGAGCTCTGAGACCAACAGGTATAACATAAACCTGATTTAAGAAAATATTTTCTAATTTTTAAAATAGAAAAAAAATTCTATCAACTATGAAGTTTTTCCCTTTTTCTTCTTTACCTTTTTCTAACACCCTTGTAGACTGCTATCATACTCCTCCAATCCTTTCTTTTCCCAACAGGGTCTGATTTTGTTTGTTAACAATTCCAAGAAAGAGCCAGGCGTGGTGGCTCACACCTGTAATCCTAGCACTCTGGGAGGCCTAGGCTGGTGGACTGCCTGAACTCATAGGTTTGAGACCAGCCTGAGCCAGAGTGAGACCTCATCTCTAAAAAATAGCCAGGTATTGTGGCAGGTACCTGCAGTCCTAGTGGTTGAGGCAAGAGGATCGCTTGAGTCCAATAATTTGTGGTTGCTGTGAGCCAGGGCACTCTACCAAGGGTGACAAAGTAATACTGTCTCAAAAACAAAGCAAAACAAAAACCAATTCCAAGAAATAAAGTAGTATTCAATCCAATTAATTTCTTTCTCCAACTGGATCCTCATGTTCTCGATTCTATCCTTATGTAAAGAAAGCATCTTTTTCCATTTTTTCTTCGAACAGTACTGAATTCTCTCATGTTTACTGTTATTTTCTAAGTTGGAATCTTCCCAATTTGGTCTAACCCAGACTCAGCATTTGGGGGTTATCCTTGATATTCAAAGATTTTTGTTTTGCAAGCATAAATGGTTCCCTCTCCTCTACCCTGCTGATTGTACATAAAGGAAAAGAAATCAAGCACATGAACATTCTTTCCTCTTATCTGTGTTGTCAGACTACTCTTTTGATGGGTGAAAATTAAATTGCCCTCTTTAGAACAGCATATGTCCTGGCAAAGATGGAAAACATGAAAACATGCATTGTACCTTTTCTGTCCTCTTCATGATGAAAACTCAGACCTAGATAAGTGAACTTCAACCATGGAAATGTTCTTTATAGAGATGAGGTTAGGGTCTATTTGTAAAGCCCCTTCAGTGGACGGGACACATTTTCCTTTTCATCTTTAAGTAAGTACTTTTTACACTGTTATAGTTACATTTTATTTCCTTGAACAGATTCTAATTGTATATATTACCATGGACACTAATGTAAGAACAGCAGTCAACAAAACAGACACAAATATCAATTTGCAAGGAGTTAATATTCTGATGGTAGAGAAAGAAAATATAATAAAGAAAAAGTAAAAAATATATAATATGTCAAACACATGCTTCTTGGTGCCAAAGACATAACACTAAAGAGGGAAATTAGTCAGAAAGTGGCAGAGGGAAATTTTAGGCAAATTAGCCACTTACTTTGATATTCACATTATAAGCATCATATTTTAAAATATATTGTTTTATGGAAATAAAAGCAGCACATATTTATTATGTTATTTAAAATCAATCATGAAGTGATTTTCATTATCTATATACTATACCTTTTATTACATTGTTTCATTTCCTTCTAGTTATTTTTCTAAGTCTGGAGACTTATCCATATGAATATATGAATTTATACATATATGTTTCTATACATATGCAGACATACACACATGCATAGATACAAAGGTTTATTTTAAAAATAACATTTCCCTTTGTTGTTGGTGATTAGAGAGTATATCGGTTTAAGAACTTGGATTCTGGGTCTAAATTATTCTTGTTCATATCCAAGTTCTGATACAAAAAAATTGAGCAATCATGTGACAGAGATGTTTCAGTTTAATCTGTGAAATAGGCACTTGGCTCATAGTGACATAAGAATTAAAATATTTAAAAAAGATTTAAAATGTTTTATTTGCAAACAAAGACAACAAACACATATGCATCCTGCAATGTTTAGAACGGTACCTATAGCACATACTCCTGTCACATTAGCATTAGTTGTTAATATAAGGTAATGTAGTTGTTTTTGGTTTTTTTGAGATAGAGTCTCAGTTGCTCTGGGGTTGAGTGCCGTAGCATTACTGCTCGTAGCAACTTCAAACTCTTGGGCACAAGGCATCCTCTTGCCTTAGCCTCCCAAGTAGCTGGGACTACAGATGCTCACCACAATGCCCAGCTATTTTTAGAGACAGGGTCTGGCTCTTGCTCAGGCTGGTCTTGAACTCCTAAGCCCAAGTGATCTGCCTGCCTCAGCCTCCTGGAGTGTTGAGATTACAGGCATGAGCCACTGTGCCCAGCCTAATATAAAATTAGTGATGAAAAGTTCAGCAAAAGTGTTTATGCAGGCTCGGTGCCTGTGGCTCAAGTGGCTAAGGTGCCAGCCATGTACACCCAAGGTGGCGGGTTCGAATCCGGCCTGGACCCACCAAACAACAATGGCGGCTGGAACCAAAAAATGGCCAGGCATAGTGGCAGGCGCCTGTGGTCCCAGCTACTTGAGAGGCTGAGGCAGGAGACTCACTTGAGCCCAGGAGTTGGAGGTTGCTGTGAGCTGTGATGCCACAGCATTCTACCCAGGGGGATAGCTTGAGGCTCCTGTCTCAAAAAAAAAAAAAAGTGTTTATGCAGATAAGAACATGGATGAACAGGCATCTGCCTTTAACGAATCTTAGTAATTAAGGAGCAATCACAAGGAGATTTGAAAACAAATTATGTGATTGGTTGTGGACCATGATATGCACATGTTATTTTTGTAGGAATTTGTGCACTGAAGAGCTAACAGTGGTCTTGGTACTTTATTTAACTACAAATAGTTAATATATTGTGGCAGAGAATGTTCAGTTGGGTTGTTGGGTAGCAGTTGTCATTAATCAAAGTGTGGTAATTAAACTTTGTCCTTATTGGCGCGGTGCAAAGCAAGGAGTATCTATATTGTCACTGAAACAATGGACAAAAGAAAATGTGTTCTGAGAAATGGATACATGGAAACTCATTTGTCTTAGCTGTGGCTCAACGGAGAGGGAAACCAAACGGCTACTGTAAGAAATCATAAATCCACCCTAGAAAGTATCACCTGAAGAAATGAGACTAGCCCTTGGTTGATACTGCCCTTGTGCACCTGAAAGGAAAGACTATCCTAGAGGAAAAACCATCAAGAAAGTCACTCTATTGTAAATTCAACATTTACCCAAGTCCCAACATACACAATGTGTGCAGCAAACTCAATGAGCGTGAATTGGCAAAATTAAAAGATGCCCAAGGGGTTCATAATTGCATTGTCAAACATCTGTTATTCTAATGTTATTTATGGGTGAAGAAATAAAAGTATTTGAAACTATGAGCAAAGAGAAAATAAATAAATAAAATAAGCAAATTTCAAAAGGGAATTCGTGTCATCATTGGTATAAAAATCTCACTCTTCGCATGCAATCCGAAATACTTCCATCAAACTGATCAACACAGCCTTCATGTCATTTTCAGACTACTTAATCTTGAAGTCACCAAGTGCTTAGTCCTTGGCCTTCTTCTCTTTTCTACTTACACTCAGTCCCTAGGTTTT
>CAUYQV010043294.1:0-40117 GCA_963574575.1 Galagoides demidoff | reverse complement strand
GAGATTTGAGTCATGCGGCCACAGCTACTGCAAAGGAGTCTGGGAAATACACTCTAGCGCCATTCCTGACTATTCCCCTTATTATAATAAGATAGCCCTGGCCTTGCAAATAAGTGATCACAACCCACAACCAGATTTTTTTGTTCCTTATCCACTCCCTCTGTTTCACTTAACTAGCCTAAAAAAAAAAAAAAAAAAAAAAGACAGTGATGATAGAACTTTCTGTGATGAAGGAAATGTTCCATATATAGTTGCTAACCACATGTTGCTACTGAGCCCTTGAAATGTGACTAGTGAAACTAAGAGCTGAATTTTTATTTCACTTGCTCGTAATTAATTTCAATAGCCACATGTGGCTAGTGGCTGTGGTATTAGACAGTGCAGCTATAAAGAAAGGAGAGAACAGATTTTGACTAATGAACAGTGTCTGCTACAACCATCTGTTACAGGTGACTGAGCAATTAATTTAATCTCTGTGTCTCACTTACCTCAATTGTAAATGGGTATGATGATATCTTAAACGTATGGTTAAGAGTATAGTTGAGGTATAGTATTTTCAAGCTGTTATGATGATTAAAAGATTATTCAGGCAAAGCACTTAGTGGCTGGCACACAGGGTGGCCTGGAGGCGAGGACACCAGATAGGAAGTGTACAAGTGTCCAGGGAAGAGTGCCCTCCAGGCTTACCTCCAAATATCGCCCTTTGCTATAGGCCATATCACTTGCTCTTCTCCAAATATGACTCCACAGCACTCACTTTCTCTAAATCAGGCTTTCTCCCCTTGATCTGCCCATCCCTTTCTATTGAAATTCTGAATTGCCATTAAGACCTGGTTCAAACGTCACACTCCCATGAAGCCCTCCTGGTCTTCCCAGCTATGTGCAATCACCGCAGTCTGTGGAGGTCCTGACGCTTTGTGTGCTCTCCAGGATTGTGGCAAGGGTGCTCATCTAGTTGTCTTGTGCATTTGTCTCGGGAGGAGTGAATTTTTGCCCACCTCTCTACCTTCCACTTTACCCAGAAGGATTCTTTGTATATTTTGGGCAGGCAACAAAGGTCTCTGCACTGAATTGAATTCATGAGGAGCAGACAGAGTTGCAAAGACACATTCCCTTGACAATTAGAGCCAGAAATTACATCTAGACAGCACCAAATGAACCAGGACTTTGGCAATTACCCAGGTCATTAAATCTGTGTAGACATCCAAACGGGAAAATTCAGGCCACCTCACTGGCATGGAGTTTGCAGAATTCTCTCTGACATTTGCACAATTTTTATTCTCCCACATTTCTCTACAAAAATAGCCTTCTAGTTCACAAACCTTTTACCACATGTCCTTCTTACTGTCTGTTAGGCTACTGCTAGAAAAATTCTTGACCAGAAACTTCCAAGGAGCCGGAACCACTCAATTTGGCTGCCTGGACATGTGTCTAATGAACTGTATAAGAGTTCAATGATAGTGAAGACATAGAGAACCTATCCCATGGTCTCTGTCCCCTGAGCAAGCCTACCTATGCCACTCAGGACTATCTTGTGCCTTTCTGACATGAAACTCAAAATCTTTTTTTTTTTTTTTGTAGTTTTTGGTCAGGGCCGGGTTCAAACCCACCACCTCCGGTACATGGTGCCAGTACCCTACTCCTTGAGCCACAGGCACTGCCCTGAAACTCAAAATCTTAAGTATGTTCCCTCAAATACCCTAGATTCTCTTAAGAGTCCATTAATGTTTTTATTCATCAATTTATTTTAGAACTTTTCATTTATTCATTCAACAAATAAATATGTTTTGAGCTCCAACTGCATGCCAAAATTATTCTGGTATTTAGAGTATGAAGAAGATAAAGTTTCTATCTTCAAGGACCTTTCATTCTAGTTGGGTGAGAAGAAAATAGACAAAAGTATGTCAGGTGGCAACAAACTCTATGAAGAGAAAGCAAGGAGGGTATCTCATTATCTACCGCTATATAACATATCAGTGCTAAACTTAGTGGCGTAAAAGAACCCTTTATTATTTCTCCTGAATCTGTGGCTTGGCTGTGCTCATCTGGGTGATTCTGCTTCTGGAGCTCTTGCCTGGGCTCGCTTGTGAGGTTGCAGTCATCTGGAGCTCAACTAGGGCTAGAGGGCTAAGATGCCTCATTCACATGACTGAGGCTTTGGTGCTGGCTGTTGGCTTGCCCTTTCTCTCCACATGGCTCTCATGTCTAGCCATGTGGAGAACATTCATACATGGTGGTGGGAACAAGAGAGCAAAGGCAGAGGCTGGGAGACCTCTTTTGATTTAGTACCAAGTCATGCCACAGCCACAATCACTTCCGTCACATTCTGTCAGTCAATGCCAGTCACAGAGTCATCCCAATCTCAAAAGGTAGTTGCCACCTCTTTTTTTTTTTCTTTTTTTTGAGACAGAGCCTCAAGCTGTCCCCCTGGGTAGAGTGCTATGGCATCATAGCTCACAGCAATCTCCAACTCCTGGGCTCAAGCTAGTCTCCTGCCTCAGCCTCCCAAGTAGGTGGGACCACAGGCACCCGCCACAATGCCTGGCTATTTTTTGGTTGCAGCTGTCATTGTTATTTGGCGGGCCAGGCTGGATTGGAACCTGTCAACTTAGGTGTATGTGGCTGGTGCCTTAGCCACTTGAGCCACAGGCATAGAGCCGATGCCACCTCTTGAGGGCAGAAGCTACATAGAATTGATGGCCACTTTAATACATCACATAAGGCAAGGAAATAGTGACTGACAATATGTGCTGATCTAAACAGAATGATCAGAGAAGGTCTCTGATGGTGTAACATAGGCAGAGACCCAATGAAATGAGATGGTAAGCCACACAAATACCTGGGGGAAGAGCCTTCTAGGCACGTAAAATAGCAAAGGAAGTCTCTGAGGCCAGACCAATGCAATTCTTTGCATTTGAGATAATGATGCAATATTAGGACTTCTTTCTTTCTTTCTTTCTTTCTTTCTTTCTTTCTTCTTTCCTTCCTTCCTTCCTTCCTTCCTTCCTTCCTTCCTTTCTTTTTTTTTCTTTGATATAGAGTCTCACTCTGTCACCCTGGATAGATGTGCCATGGCATCACAGCTCACAGCAACCTCAAACTCCTAAGTTCAAACAATCTTCAGGCCTTGGACTCCCAAACAGCTAGGACTATAGGCCAGCCACAACATCCAGCTAGTTTTTCTATTTTTTTCTTAGTAGAGACAGAGTCTTACTGTTGCTCAGGCTGATCTTGAACTCCTGAACTCAAGCAATCCACCCACCTCAGCCTCCCAGAGTGCTAGGATTACAGGCATGAGCCATACCACCCAGCCAATACTAGGGTTTTTAAATGGAAGAGACTTCCAAGTCACCTGTGAGAAATTTAGTTCTCCTTGGGCAATAGTGCAAAATTCCCAGGTGAGCTGAGCCAACTTATAAGGGGAGCACCTGATTTTGAAACACTGAGATGTAAAGATGAATCATTTATGCAATTTAAGATCAAAAAGAAGACATCTACTTTATCCCTGCTGCCTCTATCCTCACATCAACCTGATTTTCTAGGCATCTTCTGTAGCCCCTGGTAGAGCTCCAGGATGTCCACAGTTTGAAAATTCCTCTGGTTTCAGTTAAAGTGCTCTGCACACATCCTGGCCTCAGCTTGACCACATCCTTCACACAGCCCCTGGGGACCTCTCTGTGAGTGACCAAGGTTTGACGCATGAGAGGCAAAGGTGTCTGACTCACTAAGGATGGAGCAGAGGGGAGCAGAGCAGAGGGGGTTTCATACTGTGATTACCCAAGATCACCAGGGCAGTCTGAGGGTAATCAGGTAATTAGAGTGTGTGTGTGTGTGTAGTGTGGAACAATTACCCGGCTCACTGGCTGCCAGACGCTTGTCACTTCTCCTCTGGCCTTTGGGTTGGGTTCCTGGCTCTACCTGTGGACTATTAAGTGTAATGACCCTGTCGTGCAGAGGAGCCTGTCATTATCTCTGTGTTAACATGGTATTTATCCACAAACCCCTGCCAAATCACTCTGTAATTAAAGGGCTTCCACGTGGTACCCCCTGCTCTGACATTGGACAGCTGCGAAAGTTGTCAGGGCAAGGGTGGCTTTAAGCGGCCGAGGAGCTGGGCTAGGGTCACCTTGGGAGGCTCCAGATGGATGTTGTAACCGAGTCCTCCTGCCTCGTGCCCCGTTGCCAAGACCCGGGAGCATACACGCAAGCAACAGGACTTTAGAGGCATCAGGACAACACCTCCCCCCCAAAAAAAAAATTCAGTCCATGGGGCTAACTCATTGACCACTAAAGAAAACATAAACCAGCTTTAAATTTTGAAAGTTAATATCTCTTCTGAAGTCTCTTGTAACCATGGCAGAGGGGATTGCATCATATAATATGGAGGAAAACTTCCTAAAAGTCCTCCGTAGCTCTCAGGCTCTACTTCCCAGTCACTCTTTGCTATCTGTCCCCCTCAAAATCCAAACACCTGCCTGGGACACTGCAGCTCCTGTGCCTCTGGGGCTCTTTTCTGTTTGTCACAAGCAATTCTAAATCTTTGCTGAGAAAAACCAAATTTGTTCCCAGACTCTCCCATTTCCCCTCCTTCCCTTTTCCCTGTTTGGGTCCGCACAAAGGACCCAAACACATTAGGGCCCTTAAGAGTCAAAGGAGCAGTTGTGATCACTTGTGCTCTGGGTGGCCACGCGGTGCTGTTCTGAGCACTGGGATAGGCCTGGGTACGAATCTTTTAATTTGAAAACATATTGTCAGATAGTTTCTAAAACCTTGGATACCTTTAATAGGGTCCCACTAATAGTTTATCAGAATGCTTGTTTCCCCATCTCCTTGCCAACCTGAGTTACTACCTCCTTTTAAAATTTGACTTCAAAAAATAAAAATTGACTTCAGGCTCAGCACCTGTAGCTCAAGCAGCTAGGACTCCAGCCACATACACCAGAGCTGGTGGGTTCGAATCCAGCCCGGGTCCCCCAAACAATAATGACAACTACCACCAAAAATATCTGAGCATTGTGGTGGGCACCTGTGGTCCAGCTACTTGGGAGGCTGAGTCAAGAGAATCACTTAAACCCAAGAGTCTGAGGTTGCTGTGAGCTGTGACTCGACAGTACTCTACCCAGGATGACATAGCGAGACTCTGTCTCAAAAAAAAAGGGCAGCACCTGTGGCTCAAAGGAGTAGGGTGCCAGCCCCATATGCCGGAGGTGATGGATTCAAACCCAGCCCCAGCCAAAAACTGAAAAAAAAAAATTGACTTCATTGTTTTTTGATACATGTGTTATATGTTCATTGTTTTGATACATGTGTTATATGTTCATTGTAAAAAAAAAATGAAAAATGAATAAAAAGGTAAGAGAAAATAAATACTAGCTATCATATCATCATCACCAAAGAGAAGAAACATTGCTGTCCATTTTTACAGAAAAGGATGGCAAAGGCCACAAATAGCTAAGGTAGTCACCTGAGGAACCTTCCAGAATCCATAGTGCTGATGATAAGGTATTAAAAATCATGCAATTTTTCCCTGGGCCCCCTCCCCTGATGTCTCCAAAGGCTTGAGAAACTTTCTTAAGCTGGTGGGGACTATTTTGAGGGAAGCGATTCCAGTGATTCACACCCCTGAAATATGTGCCCCCCCCCAAAAAAAAAAAAACAGTTCTGCTGCCAGGAAGGTTCCAAGCCTAAGGATTTGTGGAGCAGGAACGGAGCATAAACATTCCAAAAATGTATTTCTAGACATTGGCAGCTGGATCCAACAGATTGGAAAACCCATCTCCCTGGCCAGCCCAGAGCCAAGTTTCCATGTCTTGGGGACCCTGATGTGCCCCATTAAGCCTTTACTCTAATGACTGCTCTGCTTTCCATTCCAGAGACCTGAATTATAACGAGCTGCAGGAGTTCCCCATGGCCATCCGGACCCTGGGCAGACTGCAGGAACTGTAAGTGCCTCTGTTGGTTTTTGTGGGTGTCCTCTTCTCCCAGGCGCAGGGGCTGAAGCCAGCCTGGGCCTCCCTCGTGCCCTCACCTCCCCATCTCCCATGGTCCTTGTAAAAGATGTAGCTGCCTGCCCTCCCCAGCCCCCAGTGCAGCTCTAAGTAGTCCCAGGCCTCATTAACTTGGCTTTGAGTGTTTCCGGGGGAAGGAGGGTGTCATCAGCAGAAATGGCCCTGGGCCCTTCCAGCCTGGGAAAACACATGGCACAAGCCACCTCCTGGTAGCCTGCGGTGGCACTGTCCCTGCCTTTGTTGGGATGTATCCAGAGAAGAATGGGGAGAGGAACTGGGCGCTGGCTTACAGGGTCACTCCTAAGTACCTTGTCCCCAGGGGGACTGAGAAGTTGGCTCTGGTTCCCCATAGCTACCATTTAGAATTTTGTTTCCATATTTACTGAGCACCCAGTGTACCCAGCCTGGTGCTTGGTGGTGAACAAGAATGAGGGGTCAGAGTGACATGGCCCTCCCTGAGGAGGCTTCATCCTCATTGAGGACATAAAGTAACATATCTAAAACAGGACGAAACAGTGTATAATTCTGACCATTAATTATGTAGTATTAGCTAAAATGATGGATGGGAGTTCAGAGTAACCTAGAAAGATCACGGTGGACTAATCCTTTGATTAGCCTTAAAGGATGAATGAGATTTATGTGGCAGTGGTGGATAAGGGGAGGCATTTCAAAGGAAGGAACTATGTAAGTAAAGACCCAGATAGGAAGCTGAGTTGGCAGAGGCCAGCTGCAGGATGACCCCAGGAGGGGGAGCAGCCTTTGTGGAGGGGAGCCCTCAGGAAACAGTAAGAACTCTACTGTACAGCTACAAGGACTAGATTAAAGGGGCCTTGGAGGTTCATGAACAGACCCAAACTCTCAGGCAGTATCACATCTTTCTAGCTCCTGCCAGCTAAAACTTTTTGCGTTAGCCCCATGCCACTCACCTCATCTAGAATTTTGAAGGTATGCATGCCAGATTTATGTAGCAGATAAGGAGGTAGCAGCTAAGCTGGAGCAGTCAGAAGAAATGTCTGAATGAGAAACGACTGGAAGTCCTCCACTGCCAAAGGGTCATCAAGGTCTGAATTTTTTTCCTTTGAGCTGGATCACGAGAGAAAGATGAGATTTGATCAATCAAGAGGGCATGGAGGGAACAGGGTGTGCAAAGGCATTGAGGCAGGAAAGAAGAAAGCACCAGGGAAGAGAGAGCAGAGACCTAAGTTAGCAGGGGAAAACAAATACAGGTATAGAGGCGTATGTGTCCATCCATTCATCTGTCCACCCATCCATCCATCATCTCTTGAGAGAAAAAGAGTTGAGGACAGGACCTGTATCTTATAAATTTCTAAATCCCTCAGAACTTAGCCTGGCACTAGATGCAAAGGAGAGGGGTGTTCAAAAAAATATAATGAGCAAATGGAAGGAAAGGGCAAACAGGCCTGGGTGGGTGGCATTGGCCAGAGGTGTTTGAGGGTGAATCTGTGAGTGAGATAATGTGAAGAATGAAGTAATGATAGGACAGCAGGAGGAAGAGAGAGGTGAGCCGAGGCCAGTACACAAAGAGAAACCAGAAACTTCCAAGGAAAAAGAGGATGTCAGAAGAGGTCCAGTTCAGCACAGATGATGTACTTTTCAGTCCAACGAGTTAGTTATTTTGAAATGTTCTTCTCAACCAACCAAACACGTGATTTCTGGTTTCCAGATCTCAAACACTCCACTGGGCACCATGTTCCTCATCTCCCCCTCATGCCATCTACAGTCATTTGACATCAGATTCTGCACCTTGTCCCTCCCACTGCTACGGCTCTTGACACTTTTGTGTTGCCTCATGTCGGGGCCTTGAAGTCAAGCCAGCCCCATTTGAGGAACATCGCTCACCCTAGGATACCCTGGAAGCTCTGTTTTTTTCTGCATCCTCCTTCTCTTAAATACTCTTGGCTTCTTCTGTGGGGACCCACTGGGGTCCCACAACAAGTGACTAAGGAGAGGGTTCCCCTCTTGGGACC
Source organism: Galagoides demidoff (assembly GCA_963574575.1). Classification (NCBI taxonomy): domain Eukaryota; kingdom Metazoa; phylum Chordata; class Mammalia; order Primates; family Galagidae; genus Galagoides; species Galagoides demidoff. Next base: position 32,121 of record CAUYQV010043294.1, on the reverse strand, counting down.
TGCACTCAGCCTCTTGCTCTTGAGCTGCTCCCACAGGCTTCCCAAGACCTGCAGTCAAAACTCCATCCCACAATATCTGCACACTTGTTAGGGGAAGAATAGGCATGGATTGAACAAAGAAGAAAAAGCTTCGGCAAGATTTGAACCTGGACTCTCCAGGCTGATGTTCCTTTTGTCTTAGGGCCTGTCTAGTTGGACATCCAGACAAGGTCTGGCACGTTCAGGGTGGTATGGCTGTAGACATAGTTGGACATCCAAAAGTCCCCTGTGTCCCCCTCTGCACACTTTCCTCCAAGTCTTGATCACCTCCTTGGTCTTGTCTTCCAGGGGTTTCCATAACAACAACATCAAGGCCATCCCCGAAAAGGCCTTTATGGGGAACCCTCTGCTACAGACAATGTGAGTACTACTTTTTTAGTCTCTTGATACTGAACAGTGTTTAGGGAAAAGGGACAGAGGTTGGAGAGGCAAGAGAGACTTCCCTTGGAAGCACTGAGGAGGCAGGGATATGGGAGGGGCTGCCATAGTCCCAGTGGAAAAGACTGAAAAACTGAATTCAGTGTTTGGACCTTTTTCTTCCAGACACTTTTATGATAACCCCATCCAGTTTGTGGGAAGGTCAGCATTCCAGTACCTGCCGAAACTGCACACGCTGTAAGTTGGCACTTGATGGCTGCCACAGCCTGGACGCTCCACTCCTTCTTGCTGTCTCCTGCCTTCCTCCTGCAGACCTCTGGCCTGCAAGGCACAACCCCTAGAAGGCGGGATCATCAAGGCTACAGGCCTCTGCTTTGTTGAGACCTATTCCCAGATCTGTCTGGACTTAACAGCCTCCCTCCTGCTCCCTGACCTGTGGCTTCTCCCCAGGTCTCAGATGGATGACCAGGGCCCTTCTCTGTAGCCAAGGAGTTTTATCTGGTCTCTTTGGTTTTATCCTGGGCATGGCAGCTTTTCTTTAAAGGACTGGGATGAGGTTTTGCATACTGTATATTCTCAAGGCAGGTCTTCCAGTGGCCTTAGAGCAGGATCCTTGGGCTCCTTGCTATGCCATCTCTGTCACCTTTGTCCTGAAGGTGCTCCTTTGTTTCCTCTCTTGTTTTTTTAATTCCAGCCCAAGTCCCACCTCTCCTAACAAGCACACTGTAGCATCACAGTCACATAGCTAACATCTTCAAAGCACATGCTTCACCTTCACGTTCATTACTGAATTTCATCTTCATCTCTGTGAGGCAGGTGTTGTTGGACCATTTTACAGATGGACCATGAGGTGCTTGGGTCCTGCTCAGGCATGAACCTAGAACCTTTAACTTTAGATTCCGGGATCATTGCCGGACTCCTTAAGACAACACTCATTCTTTTGTGCTCCTGCTATGAGCAGGTCCCATGTGGGTGCATGTCCTCAGTAAGACTGAGGATGGCAGGGCCATCAGTTTATAGCATTTAAGAGAAATGACAGAGCAGTTGATAAATTAGAGGAAGCCCTATCTCAGGCTCTCATAAACAAAGCCCAGTAGCCAAGGTCTCTTTCAGAATCACCCAAGCTAAGTCAGAGATTTCTGTGTCACTGGCCTTTGTTTTCTTTGCAAGCTGAGGCCTGAGGTTTGCCTGGCTTAGGCTGGGCTGGGATGTGCTGAGCCTCTACCAGGGCCTGGATGGCTGATTTGAGGGAGGTTGCAGGGAAGAATAACATTTCCCCAGAAGGTGGAGTCCCTGTGGGGAGAGAAGGCTGAGGGTTGAGAGCTGGGATGCTAAGGTCTGCTGACCCCACCCCGCGACCCCTCAGAGCTTATTGTCTCTGTTTCCAGATCCCTGAATGGTGCCACTGACATCCAGGAGTTCCCAGATCTCAAAGGCACCACCAGCCTGGAGATTCTGTGAGTGGATTTTCTCTCTCTCCTCCTTATCTCACCCCCTCCATATTCACCCTGTGAGCTCTTCCACTTCCCTCCCCGGGAAGGCTATACAGAATCCTTGCTTCCCCCTTACCTGGCCTGCCTTGACTGCTTGCTGAGCCCCAGGAACCCACAGCGACCTCCCAATGTGGCTAGTGGGATGGGGTGAGCAAGCTGCTCTTCCCCTCATCACCACACTTGGATTTCTCCAGTATGACCTCAGACCCCCAAGCCGTGGGAACACTGAGGACCTGGGATGGGAGGAGGCCAGGGCAAACCCATCTCCTTTGCCTTTCTGAAGCTTGATTCCAACCAAGATGTTCTTGCATTTTCTACTATTATATCCTGTGGAGTGGAGGGAGGGAGTGACAGAGCATAGTAGGCCCTCAGTACATTTAAGTGAATGAATGAAACAAGCCAACACCCAGAGTAAGTGTGTGGGAGGTCAGCTGCCCTGCCCCACACCACAAAGCTCATTAGCACAAAGCTCATTCATGGCATGGCTGGGATGGGAACTCTCCTCTTTGCCTCTATTGTCTTCCCTCTAGATCTGCTGGCTTGTGGAAAATTTTCCATGACGGAAGTTGTAGTTCATGAAAGATGACCTTGGCCTTGGGTCCTTCCTAGGACACCCTGTCCCTAAGCCCAGCCTGCTCTCCAACCTACCCCACAACCCTCTCTTCCCTAGCTCCTGGTTCTTCTTCTCTTTTCCATCGCTTTCCCCTCCTGCAAGACACAGAAAGCAAACTCTGCGCTTGGTTCCCATAGTTTGACTAGGTGTGTTTTTTTTTTCCTGTCTACCCCCTGCCAATGGCTATCACTCTTAAGGTCCTTGGAGCAGAGAAGATTTTTTTTCCCCTTTCCTACAGACCCAGTGCTGTTTGAGACCCTTATGAGACATGGGGTGGGGATAGGCTGGAGGTAGGTGGGTTGGGCTGGGGGTGCAGGGACTGCTTGTCATGCAGATGCCCTGTGCTATGGCCCTCTTTCTCCTCTCCCCCACCACCCAGCTTCTCTAGGCCCAGGGAAGCTTGGTGCTCAGATGCCAGGGCTTGCTCCTGTCCATCCCAGGAGCCCCACCCCCTGCTCGCTCTCTCTCCTTCCACATCTCTCTTTTGTTAGCCCTGTCGTCCCACGACTGTATTAGGAACTGGAGATGGTGGCTGGGAATGGCAGGGCCCTGGGCCTGGTGCCAGCTCTGTCTCTGTTCTCCCTGCAGGACCCTGACCCGTGCAGGCATCCAGCTGCTCCCATCCGGGATGTGCCAACAGCTGCCCAGGCTCCGAGTTCTGTAAGTGGCTCACAAGCATTCTGCAATCTTGGCACAGTGCCCCTGCCCCCAAACGGCCTCTCCTCCTGTCCCACTTGGTCACATCTCTTCCTGGAGAGTGGGACAGCTTAGGCTCCTGCTGAGGACCTGCCCCAGAGGGAAGGGGCTGTCTTCTCTTATTCAAAATGAAAAGACAATGGTCTTTGAAGTTAGACAGGGCCCAGCTCTGCCACTTACTGACTGTATTAGTTTGGACTCATTCTTTAACATCTCTGAGCTTCAGTTTCCTCATCTATAAAATGTGGATAAATTTGTGAAGGTTGGAAAAAATTATACAGACAGCACCTATGCATAATGCCAACAAACAACATTATTACTCTTTAAAAGAAAATTGATCCCTTCTGGGTCCATGGAGGTACTCAAGTGGCCTCCAAGGTCAAGGACCTCTTTCCTTTGACTCCAGCTTGAATATGATGCTCCTGACCAGGGACCATAAGCCCACTACTGGGTGAGCCGACACATGGTGTATGGCAAGAGCTCTGGAGTTGGGGTCTGGAGATGCGGGCTCTAGACTCGGCTTTGTCACTGGTTGGCACAGTGTCCTTGGGAAGTCCTGCCCCATCTCTGGGCCTCAGGTTCCTTGTCTGTTAAGTTAAGGAGTTGGCCAGATGATCCCTATGGATCCTCCAGCTCTGCTCGTCTCTGCCAACTCCAAAAATGGTGGTCACAGGTGCTTGGGTCAGCATTGCCCTGTTTACTCAGTAGGGCCCGATATGCTCTTTGCTGTCTGTGTCAGTGCCCCTGTGCCCCACTCTGACTCTTTCCTCATCACCACACCCCTTTTATTATCTGTTCCCCTTCCCCCAGGGTCCTCCCAGGGTCCTTCAGGCCATCAAGTGATAAGGTAGCCCCACTGGAAAATGCCAAATCCACCCCATCCAGACCCAGAGAGGGATGGGACTCAGGAGGGAGAAGTGCAGAGAGAGCTAATTGGGGAAACTGGTATCCTGGGGTAAGGTTGTTAATAGCCATGTCCCTGTGAGGTCCCCAAGGCCTTCTGCTGCTTGACAGGAAAACATAGCCTGACCAGAGTCCCCTAGCCCTCACATAGCCCCTGCTTCACCCCAGACCTGGCCTTTCTCTTTTCTCCAGGGAACTGTCTCATAATCAAATTGAGGAGCTTCCCAGCCTTCACAGGTGTCAGAAGCTGGAGGAAATGTAAGTCTAGGGGTACAGGGAGACAAAGGCATGCAAGCCAGCCTCTGGGCTGGTCAAAGGGAAGGAGTCAGCCAGGGCCAAGTGCACCTTGGCATTCCCTCCTTCTCTGGTTTGTTGAACCCACCAGGGTTTAGGGCTGGGAGCTTGGCAGAGGACTAAACAAGGCCTCTAGGGCTCACAGCAGATGACAGACCCAAGAGCCGGTGACTAAAAGGAGTCTCAAGGTGATTCCTATGAGTCAGTGCTGACTAGGGCCAGTGTTGGAACAGGGCTCAGTGGGTTGGACAAGGGAAGGCTTTAAGGAGCTGGAAGCACCCTGTACTACGGAGCTTGTTTTCCACACCCCATAAACACACACATGTATATATGTGTTCACATATACACAAACATACACAATCATATGTGGAAGAACAAATGTGGGATTCAGATTTCACGAAGACAAATCACTTTAAAGTTCTCTGAGCTCTGTTTACCCAGCTCCTGCTTCCTCAAGCTAGCATGGCCTCCTGAGTCTCCCTGTGTCTGTCTCCTGCTTCAGCACAGGGTGATGCCTTTTGGGGCCAGGGCAAAGTAGAGGTATGAGGTTCTGTTCTGTCTGTCTAGGTGACAAAGAAGGAAGGTCTTGGATATGGCCAAGGCCCAGGGTCTGTCTCCCATTTAGACAGCCAGTCTTCTGAGCCCTGCTTCTCAGCTCTGGCCGGTTACTTGGGCTGTCCAAGGGTTGGGCAGCATTCTGCTGCTGGGCTAGGGTCGAGAGGACCCACGGCAATAGGGAGGTGTGGGGGGCAGTTCCTCTGGGCTGGGAGCCAGGCCCAGTGGGAACACTGGAAGCCGACTCCCTTTTGGGCCACAGGGATGGTTTTGTGGCTTTGTCTCCTGACCCACTTACCCAAGGCAACCGGATCCCCTTGTGTTCCCTTTAATTCTGGTGACTTCCTCGGGCTGGGCCCTTTCTTCCTGTGCCAGGAGAAGTGGGGGGCTCTCCTTTATTCCTCCCAGTGCTCGGGGGGCATGGAGCAGAGCCAGGGCCTAAGCATGCTGTCTCATCCAGCCTCTCTTGCTGCCCTAGTGGCCTCCAACACAACCGCATCTGGGAAATCAGAGCAGACACCTTCAGCCAGCTGAGCTCACTGCAATCCCTGTGAGTACCCACAGCAACCAGGGGTGGGTGGGGAGGAGCCACTATCCCTCTGCCAGGCACGCTTATACCCATGGTGCACATGTACAGTTCAAGCAGGGGGCCATGAGGCTCTGCAGCCAGGTTACCATGTCCTCTGTTCCTATGGCCATGGCCGGTCAGGAGCTGGGCAGCAGTTGGTACCTTCCCCAAAAGGCTAAGGCAACCGCTCCTGAGGGCAGGTCAGATGGGAGTGTGGGAGGGAGAGCCCACAATGGGAACAAGTAGTCTGCTGCATGTCTCTGTCCCCTCCTGTCATACTCTCTCTGCTTGCAGGGACCTTAGCTGGAATGCCATCCGGTCCATTCACCCTGAGGCCTTCTCAACCCTGCGCTCCCTGGTCAAGCTGTAAGTGGCCACTGAGCTCTCCTCCAAGATGTGGGGGACCAGCTGGGACTATGGGCTGGCTGGGGGACCAGGAGGGCCACCCCAGAACACCCTAGAACATGGACATGCATAAATGACTGCACATCCCTGGGAGATAGGCCTCAGCCTAATCAATCATTCTGACAGTCCGTTTTAGAGACTGTGGGGCCTGATAAACATAGAGCCTGCCTCTTGCACACTGTGGAACATCCTCTGCTAATGTTCTGTAACACTTTGGCAGCCTCGGCCCTCCCTCATGCTCTCCCACCCGCCTGCAGTGTGTACTGATAAAGGGGACTGATAGGCCTGGAACTTCTTCACTCCTTCACACACAGAAGGGTGGCAGCAGATGTGGGAGCCTGGGTCTCAGAGAGCTTGGAGTCCTCTCCCTGAGCATTACTCTAGAGGGGTCCCATTCTGTGGAGCAGGAAGGGACCTCAGATCCTTTAAATTACATAGGATGTAAATGAGGGAATGAGCAGTGCTGGCTGCATGTATGTCAGGGCCTGAAGGGGCCTCTGATAGGGGCCACATACTGTACGTGCAGCAGGTCATTCACTGCACCAGGACTCCTGGCCAAGGGGAAGCTGACATCGTGCTGCCTGCTTGACAAGCTACGAATCCTAAAGGCATGTCTACCCACATGAGGCCCTTTTCTGGTTAACACAATCACTTCTTTGGGTCAGCTTGAACCCCAGTCTCAGAGCTCATCTAGCCCTGCCCCCCTCACTTCACAGGTGAGGCTTCCAAGGTCTAGAGCAGTGGTTCTCAAACTGTGGGTCACGAGCCACAGGAACTGTATTAAAGGGCCATGGCAATAGGAAGGTTGAGAACCACAGACCTAGAGGGAGAAGCTTGTTCAAAGCCAAGAGCCAGAACCTGGGGCTCCCAGAAACACGTAATTCCTCCAGAGGCCAAGGCTCTCTGGGCTCTGGGCTGTGTCGCTGCAAAACTCTCACCTCTGCCTTCCCTCTCCTGTTTGCACTATTCCTGCCAGATAGGTAGGGTAGATATTTTTATCCCTTTGAAAGATGAGGACATTGAAATTCAGGCAGATTTGTGACTCCCCTTGGTTACACAGTGAGCTGGTGACAGCGCCAGGTTTCCTGCCTTCCAGTCCAGGGCTGTTTCCACGACGCACAGTCTGTGGTCGTGGTGTTTGGTTTGGAGCCCTGGTTTCCTCTAACATGTCTCCAGTAGAAGACCGTGTATGTCCTCACCTCTGGCTGCACAGCAGGCACAGCAAGATGGAATGGATGACCCAATCCCTGCTTGTGACCTGATGGCCAGCTCTGTCCAATCCCAGACTCTGGTCTCTTGTATCATCAGAAAAGTGAGAGGAAGGGCAGGGGGTTTGGGGAAAATAACAACTCAAAGGTCCCCCAGGGGACTGGGTAGGGATTCCTGGATGGTATTCAGAGCTGGGCACAGGAGCAGTGGTTGGGGGAGCTCTGTTACCTACAAAATGGGACAGCTTGGCATTCAGTTAGAACAGTCCTTGATACATAGTTGGTACCCAGTGTTTGTTGAATGAATGAGTGAACACCTGTAAATGGTGCCTGTGCAACTCTGGGCTGCCCTCCCTCCCCAGGACACAGTGCTTTCTTTTAAGCTGATCTGTCCTTTGCTCCTCTCCTCTTGCTTCCATCCCAGGCACTGACCACACCCTCAGCACAGCCCTGCCCCTTCAGCAATCCCACTGACTGCCAATAACCCTGACCATCCACTGTCCTAGGGATCTGACAAACAACCAGCTGACCACACTGCCCCTGGCCGGACTCGGGGGCCTGATACATCTGAAGCTCAAAGGGAACCTGGCTCTATCTCAGGCCTTCTCCAAGGACAGTTTCCCCAGACTGAGGTGAGGGCCTGGCTTTCCCCCACACCTAGGCAGGTTTGCCCTGGGGCAGCTGGAGGCTATGAGGGACATGGAGAAAACCACAGGGCCTCATACTGAGAAGAGCCTACTGGCTTAGGGTTTGGCTCATTCAATCTCCCACCAGCCTACACGGGGTCTGGTACATGCCTCCCCTTCCTCCTCTTCTTTGCAGCATTTCCCACTATCCCAAGTACCAACCCTAGGGCACACTGGGACCTGTAGGGACAAAAATAAGAGGATATGACAGTCCCCAGGCCTTGCTGCTGCTCAGCAGGTTCTATACACCCACATTGTCACTTGGGCAGCATCTGGGCCCCTGGGATCAGGGCAGAGCCCAGGGCACTGACGAGTGGAAAACAAGCTGCACAGCCAGTCCCTGGTGCTAATGACATCCAGGCCTCTTCCACACAGCAGCAGCAGCAGCACAGCCTGTGTGGCCCAAGCCTTGTCTGCTGCAAACTAATGAGTTGCCCTGAGGCATTTGCCCTCACCCTCAGAGGGCACTGAACTAGCTCTGATATGCCCACAAATGTGGGGAGGGACAGCGTGTGGGTCTCACTGAGAGTAGGATAAAGAACCAGTAAGAGAATTCCTATCTCCTTAAATATAAATGAATTGCTGCCTGGGAGGGGCTGCCTGTGTGACCTTGGGGAAGCTGTTCCTTTCTCTGCACCCGCTAAGGGACTCCTTAAACAACAGGCAGAAAGTTTCTTTCCCCATCTCAGTCCTTAAGATGAATGAGGAAAAAACTGGAATATATCCAGTACTCTTCAGAGCCAGGAGTCAGGCTCCAAGACCTGTACAAAGTAAGCCCAGGAGGCTGCTGGCACAGTGATCAGGGCATGTGGGGGTCAGGAGTCAGGCTGCAAGACCCTTACAAAGTAAGCCCAGGAGGCTGCTGGCACAGGGATCGGGGCACTTGGAGGTTAAAGGGCAGGTATTGAATGTCTGGCCCCCCAGGCTGGGGATCTCTTATCTCAAACTGAAGTCTTAGGCCCCAAACATACTGAGGCAGCCCCCTCCTCCCCTCCCCCAGGATCCTAGAGGTGCCCTATGCCTACCAGTGCTGTGCCTACGGCCTGTGTGCCAGCTTCTTCAAAGCCTCTGGGCAGTGGGAGGCCGAGGACTTTCACCTCGATGATGAGGAGACTCCAAAGAGGCCCCTGGGCCTCCTTGCTGGCCAAGCAGAGAACCACTGTGAGTGACAGGGGCTCTGGACTGGGCAGGGTGGGGACTGTGGGGAGGAAGTTAGAGGCGAGGCTTGGGGGGCTGAGTGAGGGGACCTGATGGAACTGAGGAGGCAGAGGAGCTGCTTGTGATCTTGGAGCAAACTCCACCTGCTTGCACCTTGTCTCTCCAAGGCTACACTCAGAGGTGCCTGGGAGAATGTGACAATGGTAACAATGGCACAAGTGATGTCTCAGCATTGGCTGGCCCCTTTGCAGTTCAGAAAGCTCCTCACACACACGCACCGTCTCACTTAGTATCTCTGCCCTTGAGGTTCCCATGTTCTTCTTCAAACTTAGGACATTCTCAAAGGAGACAGGCCCATTATTTCATCAAACTGAGCCAACTAGGATTGAATTAAATTAACTGAATTAAACCTGCTTCCAGAAAAAAGAAAAAAATCCTTTCATAATATGTCCTAGAACCAAAAGGAACAGTGTAGGGATTATTACTGCCCAGGTCCAGCCTGGGCCCCAGGTCTATTCCATGAGTTTGATGGTAACACTCCAGTGGCCACTAGGTGCAAGAGCTCCTTGCTAAGGAGGGCCATGACAGTGCAGGCTGGTCTTGGGCAAAATCTATCTTTTTCTAGTAGAGGAGTAAAAGGCAGAGAGTGGAGGAAGGTGGCCAAAGGGATTTTGAGGAATCAGTTACAAAGGGGTATCTCACATAAAGGGCAGAGAGAAGGGCTTCTGTCTCCCCTGTCCTGTGTCATAGAACACGAGCGGGATTAGGAGAAAGCATAATTTGTCATTAGACAAATTACTTTGGGGGTTTCTTTTTCCATTTCTAACTCCCTCTCTACAATATCTTAATGGGGAATTTAAACAACAAAAAAACCAAATTGCAATATGTAAGAAAAATACCTTATATTGTAGACAGAACCAGAGTCTAAACCCAGTGCAAGATTCACCACATGGGTTGCCTTGGACAAGCCATTTAACCTTCCTGAGCCTCAGTTTCCTTACTTTTAAGTGAGAAAGATAGCATGTGTCTCATAGGCTGTCGGGGAAGAGTAAAAGATTCCACAGACAGAATTTATGCCTGTGCACTCCTACTGCTCCTACTGGGACTGGTGCCTTCTGGTGTAAACGTGCAGGGAGAATGTGGTTCTACAGTCAGGACACAGATTATGGAGGCCAAATGTTGGGCAGGCAATCTGGGGTTCTCCGAAGGGTCTCTCCCAGTGTACTAAAGCACCTCCCCAGGGAGGGTATGAGAACCCAATGAGGAGGAGCCCAGCAACCTGGCTGGCTCTGGGCCGGCAGACGGCTGTCCCCGGGGGACATTCCCGGATGTCTGCTGTACACTCCCTCAGGGGGCTGGAAGGAGGCATGGAAACTTCCCTTCATCAAGGTGAAACTTTCCACCGGGCTTAGGTCTTGGAGAACCACAGGGCGTCAAGATCGTGGGCTGCCTGCCGCCTGTAACGGGAGCTAGGGCAGGGCCCCCCACTTCCTGTGGGAGCTAATGAGCCTCTAGAAGGAAAGCCAGGAGCTGCTGCTCCAGCCAGATTTGATTTCCTCCTCGTTTGAAGAGTGGTTACTTAACACCTTGGCTGTGACTTTCCCGGCCTCAGACAGAGTCCACAGGTTTCAACCCTTGTATTCCATTCATGCATTTTGATTTCAAAGAATTGCTGAGCTCTATTCTGGAGAGCAGAGGCGGGTTGGAATGAAAGGTAGAGAGGGAAGGAAATGCCAGGACTCTGTGGGCACACCTCAGCCTCCTACCAACCTTCACGGTGTCTGGGCCAGGGGCAGCCCCACATTCTTCCTGCCTCCTGGGAAAGCTCCCAACTGAAGGTGTTTACCCTTTAAAGTGGGAGGAAGGATCTACACAGGAAAGAGACCTGGTGAGTTAAAGACGGAGACAAGTGCAACAGAGTCACCTATCCATTAACTGGTATGATGGAAGAAGAGCCCACAAGGTGCTGTCTTTTACACCTGAGTAACACACAAGCACCTTTTAAAGACAAGACACTCTCTCCTATCACTTAGGTTCTCAGACACATTTTCCAGTCTGACTTGAGAAACTTGAGTCTTAGTCTTTAAATAGTCTTTCAATGATGGATTATCACTGCAAGAGAAAGTTTTATCTTTATTGGTTATTAAATGTTTTAGATTATCATTTCAAGATGCTTATAGAATTTATGGACTCCCCAGATGTCCAAAACCCCTTAGTTTAAGAAGCACTGCAGGCCAGACACAGTGGCTCACACCTATAATCCTGGCACTCTGGGAGGCCAAGGCAGGTGGATTGCTTGAGCTCATGAGTTCAAGACCAGTCTGAGCAAAAATGAGACCCCCATCTCTACTAAAAATAGAGAAACTGGGGCAAGAGGATTACTTGATCCCAAGAGTTTGAGGTTGCTGTGAGCTATGACACCATGGCACTCTACCCAGGGCAACAGCTTGAGATTCTGCACTCCCCCCCAAAAAGAAGTACTGCAATAGTGAATAAGAAAAAAAATGTCTACAACCTAGACAAATTTTCAACCCTTGCATTCCATTCATGCATTTTGATTTCTACAGCCTAGACTTAGAATTGGAAGGAATATTAAAAATTATCTAGTTCAACCTCTGACTCAGTACAGAGATAATTTCTCTCACCTTGGGGACTTTCTGCTTCAATATATCTAATGACAAATTATGCCCAGTTTATCTATCCATAAATCTCTCCTCATCCTTCCCACCCTTTAAGCCCCTTCTCTCCCACACACACACACACACACACAAAATCTGTCCCTTGCCTGGGAATGAATTAATGGTTAAACATCTGGGCTCTGTAGTGAAACACACCTGAGTTTGGATTCTCGTCTGTTGCTGTGAGACCTGGGGTAAGGTACTTATCTCAGTCTTCCTATCTGTCACCTGCCTCATCTGACTGTTTTGAAAGTTAGCAAGACCATGAAGATGAGGACTCATTGGGCACAGTATCTAGCATGGAGTAAGAATTCAAGAAATGTTAACTCTGTTAACATTAAGATTAAGATTTGTTACCCCCTCAAATCTTTTAATTTAAAGAACATTTTATTGATACATAATAGATGTACGTATCTTTAGGGTATGAGTGAAGATTAATTAATTAATTAATTAATTAAAAGTAAGTTGTTTATTTATTTTGAGACAGAGTCTTACTTTGTTGCCCTCAGTAGAGTGCAGTAGCATCATAGCTCACAGCAACCTTAAACGCCTGGGCTCAAGTGAACTTGCTTCAGCCTCCTGAGTAGCTAGGACTACAGAAATCTGCCACATTGCCAGGTTGTTTTTAGAGATGGAGGTCTTGCTCTTGCTCAGGCTAGTCTCCAACTCCTGAGCTCAAGCAATCCACCTGCCTCGGCCTCCCAGAGTGCTGGGATTATAGGCGTGAGCCACCATCCCTGGCTTATGAGTGAGAATGTAATTCATATAATGTGTAAAGATCAAGTCAGGGTAATCTGGATATCTATCACCTTAAATATTTACCTTTCCTTTATGCTAGAAACAGTTGAATTATTCCCTCCTAGGTAGTAAATTTATTGCTTGATGCAGCACATTGTGTCATGACAATTTGTTTCCACATTAGTTTCCATAAGCTTCTTGAGAGCAGAGCCATCTCTCATTTGTTCCTGAATTCCTCTGCATTTGTCCCGTAACTGCACTACATTCAGTACACGTGGACTTATTGTGCACCTGTTGAATTATGCTCTAATTGTGAGAATTTATTCTTAGGAAGAACTAGAATTTCTCCATTTTAATCTACATTTCATCCATTGATCCTGGTCCTACCCTTTGGACAAAACAGCATGCAGGAATCTAATTCCTTTATGCTTAACAGGCTTTCAGCCCTTTGAAGATGGCCATTATATTCCTGTTTACTCTTGCCTCCTCCAAGTTAAACACATACACCCCCTTGTTGCTATGACTGTTTATCATGCAAATGGCTTCTGCACATTCACCATTCATGGTTCACCTCTGAACACACCACAGCCCACCGGTGTCCTTCTTAATGTGTAGTGTTCACAACTGGATACAAAATTACTGTGATAGTCTGGCCAGAGTGGAGAACCTGTGATCACTAGTGCCTGTTATTAGGGCAGCCTCCACCCCAACTATCAGTAACACTTACAGACTAAGGCCAATAGGAGAGGACATAAAAGTACTAAGTAGAAGCTCGGCGCCTGTGGCTCAAGCGGCTAAGGCACCAGCCACATACACCTAAGGTGGCGGGTTTGAATCCAGCCTGGGCCCACCAAACAACAATGACGGCTGTAACCAAAAAATAGCCAGGCATTGTGGCGGGCACCTGTGGTCCCAGCTACTTGGGAGGCTGAGGCAGTAGACTCGCTTGAGCCCAGGAGTTGGAGGTTGCTATTGGCTGTGATGCCACAGCACTCTACCCAGGGGGAAAGCTTGAGGCTCTGTCTCAAAAAAAAAAAAAAAGTACTAAGTAGAAAGAGCAAATCTAGATTAAACATTTCTTGTGGCTCGGCGCCTGTGGCTCAATCGGCTAAGGCGCCAGCCACGTACACCTAAGGTGGCGGGTTCAAATCCCCAGCCCAGGCCCGCCAAACAACGATGGCTGCAACCAAAAAATGGCCAGGCGTTGTGGCGGGCACCTGTGGTCCCAGCTACTTGGGAGGCGGAGGCAGGAGACTCACTTGAGCCCAGGAGTTGGAGGTTGCTATGAGCTGTGATGCCATGGCACTCTACCCAGGGGGGATAGCTTGAGGCTCTGTCTCAAAAAAAAAAAAAAAGAAAAGAAAAGAAAGTAGCCATACTTTGCACCATTGTTCATGTACACCTCTTCCTCCTGCACTTCCCTGTGAACAACTCACTCATGTTTTTATCCACAACACTCACTCAATGGAGGGTATGACACAAACTCAGGGTTTGCTGCATGTTCACTGGCTGAGCTTAAAATATTCTGCAGAGCTCAGACCACAATTCTTTCAGCTGCATTGAACACAGGAGTTCAAAGGTTCCTTGGCAAAAAGGAAATGAAATAAATGTCTGAACCTTGCTGCTCTATAAATTGCTGAGTGCAAGTAAATTTTTATTAACATAGTAAAATCTTTATTGTTCTCATTCTCTCAAGTAGCTTCACTCATGCTCAGCCAATGGTTTTATTTTTCTCATTAAGTTGTACATCCTAGTGACTATTACCATAATCTGAGTATTACCCTAGACAAATATTTAGATTGGGTGGGCCCTACTACTGACAATCTTCTAATCACCCAAAGGGCAAGACCAGATCATCGTCATGTGACTTCAGATGCTGCCTCAGCAGGGCTGGCTGCTGCTTAAGTGTACTAGTGCATATGATAGTAAGGGCTGCAATAGTCAGAGATCCATCCCATTCCTAGGTGGGCTGTCGGGTTTAAGAATTCCCTGAAACCAGATTTGAAATTGTGAGTGTGTGTGTACACACACACCGAGAATACATGCATTGCAAAGGAAGAAAAACTTCACTTTTATCAGAATTTCAAAGTAGGGTGTAACCAAAAGAAGGATGAGTAACAGGCTTGGAAAGCCTGGACCACTGCATTCATTACCAAGCCAAGCCTCAAACTTAGGGAAGTTAATGCAATCAAGGCACTATTCTAAGTGCTTTACCAATATTTGATATCATCCATAGTACCAATAAGGAAAAAGGAACAGAGAAGTTAAGTAACTTCCTGAAGGTCGTACAGCTAGTAACCAACAAAGCCAGAACTCAGTTTATATATTTTTTCTGCAGAGTCTGTGCTCCTTACTAATATGTTATGCTGGATAGTGGAAGCACAAATTATAAAAATTATATAGAAGTCTTTACAGTTTGTGATACAAGTTTAAATCTTAAGTGATATAGAATCTTAATTACTAGGACCAAGGGAGATGGAGAATCAGCTAATCAAATCTAAGGGTAAAGAGTAATTAACTGAACTTGGAGGGGTCATTTAAATCTCTTTTTAACTCCTGCTGCCTGCACACAGGTTAGATCTAAAGCCTGTAGATCAATCCTAAAGATGGTAGTAAAGTCATTATGGCTAGGAGCTATTCCAAGAGGCATGCAAGAATCACACTCGACTGAGATCTTACGTGTTACAGACAAGCAAAGGTGATAGAATTCTAACAACAAATTAAAAATTCCTATGAGTATCCAGAATACTATGGTGTGTCTGTACATACTAATAGCATCGATTATCATACATTTTGATAGTGCTTGTATTTTTAGAAAACTGAAGTTACTTTTTATTTATTTTCTATAAATAAGAAGCATCTCTACTGGAAGATGGTTAATGAGTTCCACACTTACACAAATGAGTGAGGATATTTTATTCTCTAACTACAATAAAATCATCCCAAGTGACCCCAGGGTTCTATAGCCCTTTTTAAAAAAATCAATAAATAAAATAGAACACATTTAAATAACAATTAAAGAAACTCCAAGGGTTTTTTAGTCATGTAAGACATCTGTAAGTTTGGAAGGTTTATTTCCTCTGAATTTCACTCTTCTCATGATAATCACTGTCACCATCATTCTTTTTTTTTGCTTTTATTAAATCACAGCTGTGTACATTAATGCAGTCATGGGGTACAATGTGCTCTTTTTATATACCATTTGAAATATTTTCATCAAACTGGTTAACATAGCCTTCACCGCCTTTTCTTAGTTATTGTGTTCAGACATTTATACTGTACACTTAGTCAATTTCACATGTACCCTTGACCGTCATTCTTATCCCCAGAGGCTGAAGGAAGTCTGAACAAAGCTTACTTCCATAGGGTCTGCCTGCTGTGCCAAAACTGGTTGGGACTTTCAGAGGAAGGAAACCAGTACAGATAAACATGCTAAATACAAAAAGCATAAATCCTCACGTTCTTATAAATTACAGACTTTAATATACAACCACCACCAGGTCTCCAGACTAGTCACAGCCAATTCTCCGGCTGTGCCATCTAGCCTTTAATAAAGTGGCTCGGCTTCACACGCAGCTGGTCCAACTCCCCTCCCTTTCACCTTAGGAGGTTAGGGCCTGATTCCAAAAGGGTCAGTGTCACATTACTTCATTACTTCTCACTACGGGGGAAGGCGTCCACTAAACACCTTTTTTTTTTTTTTAGGTTTGAGTTATATTTTATTTTCACTGTACTTAACAAATATTTGTAAATTATTAATTTTAGTGCCGTCAAGGCACTATTCTAAGTGCTTTGCCAGTATTTGATATCGCCCATATTACAAATAAGAACAAAGGAACAGAGAAGTTAAACAACTTTCTGAAGGTCGTACAGCTTGTAACCAACAAAGCCAGCACTCAGTTTGTATATGCACTCTGTGGAGTCTGTACTCCTCCCTAATATGTTATGCTGGATAGTGGAAGCACAAACTATATAGCTAGAAATTGGTATATAATTTTATTTTTCAAATTCATCACAAAAATAGAAAAACGCTTTTAAAGGAACTCAGTATCTGGTTTACTCCCTCCCCTGCCACCATCCACCGCCACTGTTAAGCCATAAATCCGAGATACCTTAAATTCTATATAGCCCCAAACCCAGGGTTGTCAGCTTAGCAATTTCTTGAACTATAACCTTGCTGTCTACACACAGGTCCAAAACTGTAAGAGTCTATTAAGTATAAATAAAAGTAATTTCCAATCAGTAGGAAATGGACTAATATGGGTTAGAGGGGTAAGGGGGGTATAAGAACATCCAGATTAAACCCCCACAGTACCAGGGGTTTTGTTCATGTCCCTTTATAGGACACTTGTTTTTTTTGGGGGGGGGTGGAGTAGGAGGTGTTGTTGTTGTTGCACTCCTAGGCTGGAGTACAGTGGTCTCATCATAGCTCATTCCAACCTCTAATTCCTGAGCCTGAGTGATTCTCCTGCCTCATCCTCTTGAGTAACAGGGACTATAGAAATGTACCACCACGCCTGGCTAATTTTTCTATTTTTGGTAGAGACAAGGTCTTGCTCTTGCTCAGACTGATCTCAAACTTGTGGGCTCGAGCAATCCTCCAACCACAGCTTCCCAAATTGCTAGGATTACAGGCGTGAGCCACTATGCCTGGCCTAGACTCCTTTTGAAAGACAACATTACTTACATGTTTTTTGATATGTACAACTCCTATAGTATCCCAAATTGAACTGCAATGTGAGGAGCCCTAGGAAATTGCTCCAGCTATGCACCTCTTTCTCACTGGCTTGTACTAGGTTGTGACAGTCTACTGTGGCATTTCTTTACCTAAGGTCAATTGGTTTAAGATCACCTGTATAATACACAGGTGTGATTGGAAGAAGCTGGCATATTAAGGCATGTTCTGCCATTAACACATTGATGTGAATTTGTTTCGAGATGATTACCAGTAACTAGACAAGGTTGGCAAATTTGGACATGGGATTGGAAGTTGGACAGATGTGTTCTAGGCCATTCAGGGTGATCTCCAGAGTGGAGTAGCCAAAAATATTAGGAAACTGTGAACTTGGAAAAGAGAGGATAGCATGAAAGATGAAATCTGATATCAACAAGGAGGTAAGAGGGCAAAGCCATTTCACAAATCTGTCAACCAGCTGCAATCCTGGCCTCTGGTTTCTCTAAACTAAGAGCTTTTACAAAGTAAGCGTGTCATTTTAAAGCAATATTTGAGATGGCCATGCAATATTGATGCACAATTTAACTGAAACAGGGGGAACGGGCCAGAGATCAGGGTTCAAGGCTGTGAGAGAAGAAGAGAAGAGGATACTTGCTTAGAAAAGTTCTTAGTTGTCCTGGCTCTGTGCTACAGCCCTCAAACAAACTGCAAGGGAAGCTTTTTCTGAGCCTCCCTGGAAAAAACCCATGACCCCAAAAATTCTTCTCTTGAAGCTCTGTCCAGAAGCTTGGTACAGGTCCAGAAAGAAAGTCTGATTTGGTTTCTTGGAGGGAGGACCTGCTGGAAAGGTATAAGATTGACGTGACAGTGGCAAGTCTAGAAGTTCTTCACTTTGATGCATAACTCCTGGACCACCTTAGAAATGAGGCACTGCCTTCCAATATTATTACTATTATCTGAAGAGATTTTTAAAACATGTTTTCCTATTTCCAAAAAAATGTTTCATTTCAGAGGCTGAGAGTCGTGGTTCCTACCTGTAATCCCTCCCTGGGAGGCAGAGGCCAGCAGATTGCTTGAGCTCAGGAAGTTTGAGACCACCCTGAGCAAGAGCAAGACCCCATCTCTACTAATAGAAAAACTAGCCGCAAGACCCCATCTCTACTAAAAATAGAAAAACTACTAGATGCCTGTAGTCCCAGCTACTCAGGAGGCTAAGGCAAGAGGCTCTCTTGAGCCCAAGAGTTTAAGTTTGCTGTGAGCCACAATGATACCATGACACTACCCAGGGCAACAGGGTCAGACTTTATTTTAAACCAAAAAAAAAAAAAAGTTTAAGAAAGATGAATGATTGATCTTGAAAAAATTATAGGGAAACCCTAAAGAGCATATAGGGCATGTCAATTGCCTCAGTCACAGTGAAACACAATCATAAAAAAGAACTTATGTTTATTTTATAAAAAGAAAATGTGAGAAATACTTCTCTATTTTTTTTTTATTTCTTTTTAGCAGTTTTTGGCCGGGGCTGGGTTTGAACCTGCCACCTCCAGTATATGGGGCCGGCGCCCTACTCCTTTGAGCCACAGGAACCACCCATATGCTTCTCCATATTTAAGGCAATTATGTGCCACCTGTAAAGACAGATAGGATTTTTTTTAGATTAAAATGTAATTTCAATCCTTCTACCTTTCCTTTTATTTCAATATTCTGTTTTAATTTCTTTTCTAATATGGATAACTATGTGAAAATTGGACAGTCCATTTGTCTTTTAAGCAATGAAGAGAAAATCAGTGAAGCTCAAAAACATAAATAATTTTCTATGATGTTTACATCCTTGTGATGTATTCAGTGCTTTTGTTTTGTACAACACACAAAATAGGATCAAGGCATATATAGCATTCCAGATAGTTTAGTGGTAGTTTTGTTTTTTTTTTTAAATGGCCTGTAATACATAAACTTAGTATCATATGTCACTTGGATACATTTTGCCTTTATTTCTATTCTTGCCACTGGAAATCTGAGCCATTTCTGACAAAGGGTATACGTGTACAAGGAATATTTTTAAAGCAGTGGTTCTCCCAATATGATCCTCAGACCAGCAGCATCAGCATCACCTGAGAACTTGCTAGAAATAAAAATTCTCAGCTTCCGCTCCAGGCCTACCAGATCAGAAATGCTGAAGGGGAGGCTTGCCAATCTGTTTGAACCAACTCTGAAAGTGATTCTGATGTACTGGTAACCTATGAGAGAGCCACTGGATTAAAAGAATGACAAAGCAAAGATTTTCATGTGCTTCACAGCTCATCTCTAGCTCTTTCTTTCTTTTTCTTATTTAATTTGAATTTTTTTCTCCTCTTATGCCACGGCATTGAGTGAGATTTTTTTCAAACAAGTATATTTTTTCCCTCAAAGGAGTATAATTGTCATCACACCATAAAATAAATTCTTCATGTGTTCTTCTGGCGAGAAGAGGTTCTACATTATTCTTTCTTCCTTTCTTTCTCTTTTTTTAAGACACTGTCTCATGCTGTCACCTGAGCTATAGTATAGTGGTGTCATCACAGCTTACTGCAGCCTCTAACTTATAAGCTCAAGCAAGTCTCCTGCCTCAGCCTCCTGAGTACCTGGGACTACAGTTGCCCATCACAGTTCTGCTGATTTTTCTGTTTTGTTTTTTTTTAGTGATGGGGGTCTTACTATGCTGCTCAGGCTGGTCTCAAACTTCTGGCATCAAATGATATTCTTACTTCAGCCTCCTGAAATGCTAGGATTACAAGTGTAAGCCACCATGCCTGGCCAAGATTTCCAATTTTATAAGGCAATAAAAAAGTATTAAAAGGGGAGCATGGGCAGTGCCTGTGGCTCAAAGGAGTAGGGCGCCAGCCCCATATGCTGGAGGTGGCAAGTTCAAACCCAGCACTGGCCAAAAACTGCAAAAAAGGGGGTGGGGGGTGCATAATAGCTATATTGCCATCTCAGTAGACTTGTAGAAACTGCCGAAATAGCTCTTTTCCTCTTACAACATTTTAAATATGAGAGTTGCAAGAAAAAAATTAAATAACTTCATTACAAAATTAATTTTAATATATACTCATTGTAACAATTAAACACTACAGATATAAATCAAGTACAAATTAACAGTCTCCCTCACCTCTCCTCCCTTTCAGTCATATTCCCTTTAAGGCAACAAATGTTACCAGATTGGTGTTTATCTTTCTGTTCTTTCTTTATCAAACGTGTAAATATACAAAAAAACTTTGATACACAAAATCAGTGTTATGTTTATTATGCTGTTGCTGTACAATTCACTTTTGACACTGAAAATATCACAACCACGGTTGTCCAGGATCCTTGTTTCAGCCCCCCCTCTTTAGGCCATCCTGAAATGCCTGGTCTATACAAACACCGATTCAGCTAGCAGCCCTTGCCAATATGGTTCCAATTACTCTTGTCAATTTTTCAGGAGCATGGACTCTGAAAAGTGAGATTTAGGGGTTTAACTCGATGTCTATAATTTAAATAACTACTGCAAACTAATGCATGTAACACTTTATGCTTCCACAGGGAAAATTATACCTTTTTTGAATTTTGCCCTCCACTCCCATGGTCTCTCATTTTGATTTGTGTTTTTCTAAACAGTGGTCACACAGACCTTTTCTTACACTGTAGGCCACTGGTGATTTTGTGAGCAAAGGGTTTTAAAAAACCTTCCTTGGAGGTGAAGAGAAAGAAGTGATCTCTTGATATTCCAAGTGAGAAAAGGCAGTGGTGGGTGTCTCCGCTCCTCCACTGTGGAGGTTAGAGATAGTTCTGCCCAACTCCAGGGCTGCTGGAGCTGACCTGTTGCACATCAGAAACTGACAGAGGCAGTTTCTCTAAAGACCAAGAGGGATCTATTGGATTCAACTGATATTACCCATTCAGGAAGCCAATGGTTCTGTGCTTCTCATGCCAGGATAAAACATTAGCTTACACCCAGGGAGCCACTGCCCTTGGCCTGGGTCTGTAAATAATAAAGTCCACAAAAGGCTTCACATGTTGGAGGTTCCCAGGCCTTGTTTATTCTACTGCTTGAATCTTACCTGCAGGACATTTGCAAAAAGGGTATCATAGAAGTGCAATCAGATCGTCTTCTTTCTCAATATTTTGTGTTTTCTTCATTTGTTTTGCCAAAATTATTCTCATTGAGTTTAAAGATAAATTAACAAGCCAGGCTGTACTGAAGGTGAAGAGGACATGATTTTAAAATATTATCTAAAATATTATCTAGAAGAAGATCAACCCTTTATAAATGTATTTAGAATAGAACATACAAAGTGGTATGGTAAAATGATTTCTTCAAATCATTTAATTAAAATTTCTAAAATTTATTTAGAACAAGACATACAAAGAATTGGTAAAATGATTCACCAATTCTTCCACATGCTAATTTTAAAGCAAATGTCCCATGTACGATGCGTGCAGAACACAGTGGAGCAGAGACCATGTGTGGCTTCCCCGGCCTGCAATGTGAGAAATTCCTTTTACCATAATCATATTAGGACAGCTCTGTCCAGCCAGGCAGGGTTCACTTTCTTAAGTCATAGAGGTTTATCAGGTCAGGAAAAGTTTCAGAATCATTTAATCTCACCTTTCATCATCCTTTGTGGTAGAGCTGAAGCTATGTACTTCTAGATTTATGTGCCCGTAAGTTTTTCATGTTGCTCTGAAATGAAGCGCTGGTAAGTTTACTCCCCAGATAATCCTGTGTCTGGAACATGGAAGTTATCCTTTCCCATAAGTGATGTAATACGGTCTCTCAAGGCAGAAGTTATAGCTGGATCTCAGATTCCCCATGCTTTCAAAGACTGACAGTGACTCAACTAAGCATCTGCTCTATACAGCTCAGCTGCGTCTCCAGCCAGGCCTGAGCCCTCCTCTGATGCCCCTGTCATGTCTGTCTGCCCACCGCCCCATCTCACCTTGGCTCTCTTAGCTGTTGCAGTTTTGCTCACCCATCTCTTGGCCATAGAGGGAAGGCAGAGGGCCGTCTCCAAGGCCAAGCAGCAGCTGTTGCTGCCAGTACCAACTCGAAGCACAGCACCCACACCCACCCCGGCACCTTCCACTCCATACTCCCCTCGGCTGGCACTGCTGGGTTGCTCAGGCTCAGGCTAATTTGATCCTCTCAGCTCGGTCACAGTTTGTGATCTAGTAAAAACTGAAACTTATTTATTCTCTGGTTAGAAGGTTTCACATTTCCGATACTAAGATGAGGTCAAACCTTAGGTAAAGGGATGGTATCTCTTTCTTGAAAATGGTATACTAAGATGCTGGCACCTTTTCCGGAGATGAGGTTATTCATAGCTCTGTGTGGCTTGCAGCAGTCTTGCTTGACTGAAAATTCTATTATTCCCATTCTATATGGACCTTATCCCGGGTGGATTCAAACTGTCCACAAAATCACTGATCTCCTATAGAAATAAACTTTCAAAATCAATTCACTTGTTTATTTGTTCCAACATTTAACAAATATTTATGGAATATCTACTAAAGATAATAGGAAATTCCTAGGATTGATAGGATTCATTCTCTGATCGTAAGGGTCTCATCATCTGGTGGAGAGACGAGTATTCCCCTGTGGGAATGAGAGAGAGGGGTCCTAGAAAGATACAAAACAAACTCTTTGGCAATGCAGAGATCTCTTCTGACTTGGGAAAGTATGGATTTCGTGAAAGACTTCATTAGGAAACACCTGTTCTTAGAGCTTTACTTTGATAGTTTAGATTTTCATAGGTAGATATGTGAGTTTGGGACAAGAAGCTGGGCTTCTCACATGGAAACGGTAACACATGGCAATGCTCCATCCAGGTTGAAGAGAGAGACAGCAAAAATTTGGGCTCATCCTTTTTTATTGAAAAATAAACAATATAAAGGGAACTGTTGAGATATAAGTGTAGAAAAGTAGATTGGAGAGTTTTGCATGCTAGGTGGGCAGCGATCACCTTTTATGCAGAGCAGTGGGAAGCCATTGAGAGTTCATGGACCATGAATGAGCTGATTAGAACTGGGCTTCAGGGCTATTGTACTCACAGTAGGACTTGACCTGGATCTGATGAAACAAAGGCTAGGCGGTGATTAGTTAGGACATGATTTTATGTCAGCAAGTGAGAGGCAATGGCAATGAAAGAAGGCAGGAAGGACAGAAGGAGGGTGGGAGAGAGGGAGGGAGGAAGGGAAAAATGCCAGAGGAGTTAGGAAAATAAAACTGCAGGAAAGAAAGGGAGACAAAGATAACTTCGCATCTGTAAGCCTAGACCCTGACCCTCAATAATGGTGCCAACACCAACTGACATTTTGGAGGCAGGGCAGAAACAAGGTCAAAAGAACATTAAGTCCATCTGGAGGCAGGAAGAGCTCAAGGAGTGTGGGCAGGTCACTCGGGTGTTGCTGACTTTAGCAGAAAGACTGGGCAGATGAGTTTTTAGTTGAAGGAGTGACATTTTCACAGCTGTGCTTTGGAAGCACATCCCTCTGGACACGTCCTGTGTGAGCAGCAGTGAGGGTTGACAGCATCCATCACCTGCGCCAACACCGTACTGTGCTCCTGGGTAAGACATTCCAAAGACTTGAAAGGCATGTTTTGTTTTAAAATTAACTATTAAAAATCTCCAGTTTCTCCAATTAGTAGTGAAGATAAGGGGCTACCTGAAGCAAAAGTGCTGAGAAGGAAAAATCTTCACTTCACTTTTTCCTTCAATTGGGAATAGATGGACGTGCCATGACACAGCCACCGTGATGACTAAGTCAACCCATGTAGATTTAACAGCCCTTATACTACAAAACTCACATCAGAATCACTCTGACTCACCTTCATGCTATTGTATCACAGGGGAATTAAGAACAAGCAGTTCACATAAATGACTTTGTTGGAAATCACTTCTCCAAGACACACATTTTTAGCTCTTCTTAATCACTTCTTATCATGCATCTACTGCTCATGTCATGTCAGCATTTATGTTTTCCCCAAAATAATATGTGATATGTTATCTGCCTAGAAAAGTAAATAGAATCAATGGATGACCAGTTAGAAGTCCTTTCTGTTACGTCAACTGCAGCAATTAAAAAACCCCCAAAGGATGATACTCCTTGCAGTACTAATGAAACTTAGCTCATCATCTTATTTCAACCACCTCTAAGTCCCCTTGTTCCCCCCCACACACACACACACAACGCACACACAACATTAGAAAGCAAACTCCCTGGACATTTTTCAGCACAAGAAGAAGTCAATTTCCTTGTACCTCCTTCCTTTGAGATGCCAATCCAATTATACACAGTACTAAAATTAATTTCTTGTTCCTCAGTTTGAGCTACAACATCCACAACCACCTCTATTCTCCCCTATCACTTGATGAATCCTTGTGAAGTTGCTCTCTGCTACCCATGTATGGTAGGCTAACTAATGGCCCCCGGGGATGTCCACATCCTAATCTCCAGAACATGGAAATATGGTACATTACTCAACAAAAGGATATGGTGTGATTAAATCAAGGATCCTGAGAAGGGAAGATTCTTCTCAATCATCCAGGTGGGCCTATTATAATCACAAAGGTCTTTATAAGAGGGAGAGGGGGTTCTGAGCTGCTGGTGTTGAAAATGGAGAAGGGGGCTCGGCACCTGTGGCTCAATTGGCTAAGGCGCCAGCCACGTACACCTAAGGTGGCGGGTTCAAACCCCCAGCCCGGGCCCGCCAAACAACAATGATGGCTGCAACCAAAAAATGGCCAGGTGTTGTGGCGGGCGCCTCTGGTCCCAGCTACTTGGGAGGCGGAGGCAGGAGACTCGCTTGAGCCCAGGAGTTGGAGGTTGCTGTGAGCTGTGATGCCATGGCACTCTACCCAGGGGGATAGCTTGAGGCTCCGTCTGAAAAAAAAAAAAAAAGAAAGAAAATGGAGAAGGGACCATGAGCTAAACAATGCAGGAAGCTTCTATAAGCTGCGAAAGACAAGGAAACAAATTCTCCCCTGCGGCCTGCAGAAGGAATGAAATCCTGCCAACACCTGAGTTTAGCCCCTAAGACACATTTCAAACTTGTAGCTCCAGAAGTGTTGAAGGAATAAATTTGTGCAAAAGTAGATGGATTTAAGTTATTACTTAGGAAGAAGAAATTACTAAACTTGCCAGTGACTTGATATACAGGTTAGTGAAAAGATACACTGGGAGAGGACCCTTGGATGTCCTTCCCAAGGTGGTGGTGCCATTGACAGAGGGACAAGAGTCGCATTTTGGATTTGTTCACTTTGCAAGCTTTGCTTTCATTCTTAGGGGGAAAACCTTTCATGTGGAGGCTCGGGGCAATTCTGATATTTAATTTTTTCCTTTTAATTTGATGAGAAAATATCAGTAGCATCTTTAATTTACACACAGGCCTATTTTCAAAGAAAACTGGTATTTCATCTCCCTATAAATAGAATCTGGCTAGCTCGATTTTCTTCTGAAGCTATGAAGAGTTAGTCAACATTTCAATCAAGGACAGTTAGAGGAGGTAAATCCTGCAAAATCTCTTATTTTTTATCTTTCTGGAAGGATTTATGGAAGAAGGGCAATGGAATTTATCCCTGAAGACTGGCTAACAGAGATTTAATAGGACTAGGCCCTCTCTTTCTGGGTCTTTATCTCTTGTTTTGTTTTTTAATTTCTTCTTTTTAGGCAAATGGTACAACCAGAAACCATAATCTGCACAGAACATCAGCTCCTGTTCCCAATGTTCTCTTGGAGAATTTAGTCCCCTCCCTGGTGTATCACATATAACACCAGTTAATGGATTTAAGTCAGCTTTGTTTACCCCAGGACTTAGCTGTCAGGGTATCTGGATGTCCCTGGGTTAAAGCCAGGGTTCAGAGGTAAGATTCATGTCCACATTTTCATGGACATTACTGGAATAAGCCTTTGTTATAAGTCCCATGAAGCTGTCAGCAATATGTGAAGTACCATTGCAAGCAGCGCTGTGGGTCTCTCACACCAATGAGGATAAATAGAAAATAACTCTCAACGAAGTTGGTCTCCTATTTCTCCAGCTTCCATTTCCTGCCTCACTTATACCTCCAAGCAGGCTGATCTTTTAATTCGAAGCTCAGAGTCTCTTCCTTCAAACCCTCTCTACCAATTAAAATAAGAATGGTCCTGATGTCATCATTTACATTTGGTTGAATCTTATTTTTTCTTGTTAGTGATTCCAGGTGTTTCTATTTTTAAGTGTTCCTTGAATTTCCCTAGGCCTCATCCACCAAATGAAGTCACTGACTCATAGATCCGGCCTGTGGGACGAGAGCCCCACACCCCACCCCAATCAAAACCTCGCCTGGTTAATTCCTAGAGTCTTTCAGGATGCTTCAGATGCTCAGAAACAAGTCCGCTCTTGTTCTCCCATCTGACCTTCCTGTGATGGACTTTCTTACCTCAAAAGCCATTTTTAAAAGGCTGCAGAAAACCATGGTCGCAATGTGACTTTGCTGACGGGGGTACAGTCTGTGGGGACTTTCCCAGATGCACCAAATGACACTTCATTGCTTTCCGTTTTCACTGTGGTCAAGACATCATGTCATGCTTTGTGAGCTCATGGGCTGCCTATCCCTAAGTTGCAGCAATCCGTCACCTGGGCCCTCAAGTAAAATCCATTTTGAAGACAGTTTCTTTGATTTCTACTCAGCACATGTGATTTACTTTTTTTTTTTTTTTTTAAGAAAATAGAAACTTACTGATAACATTAAAGCCTTTAATCTACTCCTCCCATTTGCTTTCTCTTTTTTCCTCCCTGGAAGTGACCACAGTCACCTGAATTTGATACTTACTTTCCCCACATACATTGTTCATGTTATTCCTACATTATATGGTTCCACCCATTACATTGTTACACAGGTTTTAAGCTTTATATAATTGATGTTAGACGATATGCATTGTTCTACAATTTAACTTTTTCTGCTTAATTTATGTTTTTGAAAATTTTCCTGTGTTGACGCATCTAATTTATACTCCACCATGGGACAACACGACACTGTACAGGGTGGACGTAAAGTTCCTGTGCAATTGCATCGTCTGTCCTGTATTTGTCCACATTCCCACTGACTGATCTCTCAGTTATTTCTATCTTTTCACTATCAGCTACTATAAACAATGCTTCAACAGATAACTGTTTTCCTTTAAAAGGAATTTGCAGCAATAGTAAGAGAGGAGAACAGGAGGCCCTGCTCTTCAGACATCATACTTAGTTACGGTTGTCACTGAAGGTCACATACAATTTAGGGGAATAGCGGTAAGAAGAGAGCTGCTTCCAGAAAATTTTCTTCCTTTCCTGTTGTCTTATAACACAACTTTTCACCTCCTTTCTCTGCCACCAAAACTCTCATATATTGCCAGTCTAAGCCCATCCAATTTCTCAGATCAGCAAAACCCTGCTTTTGGAATTAGAAAGATCTAAATTTAAATAGTGCCTCCACCTCTATGAAAGCTTACGGAAAGTTATATAGCCCATCTAGACTTCATTCTCCTCATTTGTTAAAATTGGGATATTAATGACTTTATACATTGTTGTGGGGATGAAGAAATAATATCTGGGGTCTATGGCAGCCAAGAGTCCTCTGATACAAAGATGGAGTGTGTCCCCTCTGTGTGAGTCAGGTCCTCTTCTTGTGATCTCTTTAGTTAGCTTTGCAAATGGAGGCTTAGGCCTCAGAGAGTGTCCCCAAAGAAAGGAAACAGAAGCTGCCAGTTTGGTAAGGCCTAAGGCTGCCAACTGGTGCAGGGTTTCTTCCGCCATATTCCATTACTCAAAGCAGCAATAGATACCAGAATAATCTCCTAACTAGTCTTTTCCTCCTAACTAGTCTTTTTAATCACAGACTCTTCCCTCCCCTCAAACCTATTAATAATTCCTCATTGCATTTAATATACAGTAACTATAATGTGTACAGTTCTGAAGGATTGCTTTTCTTTCTACTTCTCCAAACTCCTCTCACACCACCTTCTCTTGCTCTCTAGGCCTCGGCCCTGTTCCACTTCTTTCACACTAACAGACTACCAAAAACCTCAGTGGCTCAAAATGACAAGTACTCACTGTTTTGTGTATGTGGTTGGGAGAGGGTGGAGGGATTGTTCAGTGAGTTTTCCCTGGACTCCCTCATGTGGCTGAATTTAACTAGGTGTTCGGGAAGGGGGTTAAGTTCATCTGGGATTGATGGGATGACATGACATTGCTCTCCAAGTGGTATTTCCTTATGAAGGCAAGAAGACCAGGCAGGACTTCGCACATGGCTCTGTTGTATTATAAACAAGCTAATGTCCCACTGGCCAAAAAAGTCACATGGCCAAGCCCAGGGTTAATCAATTTGGGAGGGGATTCCTAAGGGCCTGGTTGCTGACAGGCAGAATTAGCATGGCAAGCAAGACTCAAAGGCCTAATGCATTTCCTAGAATGCACCAAGCTCTTTTCTACTCTATGGATTTTGTATAGTCTTCCCTTTATTCATTCAACAAATATTTAGGCACCCACAAATACTGGGCAAAATGCTCAGGGTTCTCATGAAACTTTCCTTCTAAAAGGGAGAAGCGCATAATGAACAGGTGTAAAAACAAATAGGATAATTATAGAAGGTGATTAAAGCTCTGAAAAAATAAATAAATCAGGGTAATTGGTGGAAAGTGACTGGCAAAAGTGGAGAGGTTGAATTTAGTGAGGTCAAGATGGCCTTCTGAGGGATGGTGAAAAGGCACAGCCATGTGGTATTATAGAGGAAGGGCATCACAGACAGAGAGAAATAGCCAGGGTCATCGCTTTGTGGCCTTTTGGTTAAGATCATGTGTAATAACCAGGGTCCCCATACTGCTGTGTGGCTGGCCTCCTCCCGGTTTCCTCTTTGCAGTGGTCCATTCCTGACCTTGCCACTGGCCACCATCTTTATTCCTTTAGAAAATTCACAACATTTGGAGTGATTTGGAGTGATTTGCTATGATTCATTTGTTTAGTCCCCACTAGACTACACTACCAATAAAGATAGAGCTGTTCCTATGTGTTGCTTAAATATTGTCCTGAAACTATACTTACTCAGCATTCAATAATAATTGCTAAATGAATAAATAAATTCACATCATTACTGCCACAGGTTGAAACCATGAACACCAATGCTCACAGCACAAATAGGTGTCCATGTCCAATTCTCCCTTATTTTCTCAGGTTGGAATCAAGACCAACCCACTGTGCAGGTCCTTTCTGCTCTCCAGAAGTTTCATTTCAGAGGTTCTTTGGACCTCCCTGACTCTGAACTTAAATCAGTCCTGCCCTTTCTAAACAATAAGGTTTCAATAAATTTAAGCCCCAGAAAGAAAGCCCTGGGATCTTGGTCCTTTTTCCTTTCAAAAGTCTGCTGAGATTCTTAGAAAATTCCTACCCCTTTCTCCTGTTCCTTTCAAATTTGAAATAATAAAAGTTATATATTTTATTCTGTTTTGTTAGACAATGCCTCTCATGAACAATGCTAGCAGCTATCAGTCACATAGTGATTACCAAGTACTAGCCACTTAGCATATATGATCCTTAACCCTCACGCAATCCTGCAAGGTAGGATTCTTTTCCTCATTTTTTCAGATGAGGAAACACAGGTTTATAGAGGCGAAGTAATATCCACAATATTATCTAAGGGGTAAAAGGTACATCAAGTGTGCAACCTACCTGAGCCCAGATCTGATGGCCTTCCTACCACCTACCATATTGCTTTTATATCGTTCTGCTCAACACAGAGGATGAAAATACAACTCCCCTATGTCTTACCTCCAGCCCTGAAATCCAGAAAAAAATTCTGAAAACTGAAAGTGTTTTGGCAAACACCTGACCTGACTTGATCTGAACTCATCATCTGTGGGCACAACCTGACCTGACGTGACACAAAGCTATTTATAGTTCTATTTGCTCCACTTAGTTTGAGTATTCATACATTTTGCTACAAACATAGTAATGTGTTAAATTATAAGGCGCTCCCCTAGACCCTGCTAAGGGCATTCTTATGTAATATTTGCATTGTATTACTTTCATAAAATCTGAAAAATTCTCAATTCTGAAACACATGTGGCCCGAGGGGTTTCTAATGAGGAACTGGGAATCTGTAATAACTTAGTATTTGTGAATGGTTTTATAGCTCATAAAGTTTTTATGAGTTGAAGGAATTTGTTTTCCTCTAATGTACCAGGAGGATTATAGGGGAATTTTATGTGCCTTTTCTTCTTACTTTTCTATAAAGCAGATTTGTTCCCTGGTTTCAGGCTCTTAAGCATACTGGATCCCAGTGGAAGTTTTGAATTATTTCTTCTTGCACAAAGATATTTAGTTTTAAAATGAGTAAAATGAAAAAGGGGGAAAGCACTTTTAAAAAGTGTTGATATTTAATATATTTAAATTAACTTTTAGATTTAAGTTTACTAAAATAATGGCTTAGAATAACAATAATACTAAAACAATGTACTAAAGGGATCCACCTATTAAAATGTATTCTAAAAATAGTGAATAAATATTGAAAAATATTTTAAAAATTATGAGTACTTTGCATTTATACATCAATTCACAATTTACAAAATGTTTTTATCTACCTGATCTTATATATAGTAATAGTTATTATTATACGAAAGTTACCATTTACTGAGTGATACCTTTTCTCTAGGCTTTTTGTATAAACTGTTACTGATCCTCACAACTCTATAAGTTTATTATTATTATTTCAGTTTTACAGATAATGAAATTAAGGCTCAATGAAGCTAAAATATTTGCTTCCACTTGCACAGATAAGGGGTTCAGGTGAATACATAAGGAGATTTGTGAGTGGAAGGTATTTTCCTTCTGGTGTTTTATTCTTACTACCATTATAAGATTCAAAGTATTTTTAACTTTAAAGTTCCTGCTTGTGGTGGAAAAAACTCAAGCTGGAGGCACCCAAAGTTAGATCAAGTATCAACACTGTCGCTCTCAAGTGTGACTTCAGGCAAGAGACTAAATATTTCAACCTCAATCTCCTCACTTGTCAAATGAGGTCATTATATCCAGTCCACATGTTGTCATGGGAATTATGTCAAAGACTGCAGGGAATAATATTAGTAAAGGAAGCCAACCAAGTCATGACATGCTGAGGTTCTTCATCTTTCAATAACAGGAAAGAAAAAAAAATTGACCTGCAATTTGTTACTGATAAAGAGGGCTTGATTCAGACACTAAATTTAGCTTCAAGTTTTATTGAAATAAAATAATATTCATTTATCATTTTTTAAAATATATATATATATGTTTTAAACATTAAAAAATGGTAAACTGTATAAAGAAGTACATGAACTATCTTAGGTTACTTTTTCACTGAACTCTAAAGAGTCTTCCGTTACACATTCACCCTTATACTTAAGTTAGAGAAGAATTCATTGGGGGGATGTTTCTCATGTTCAGTGGATCAATCAATCCTTCCTTCACAGCTACAGTTTTCCTCTCTCCAAGTGCCCTGATTTGTTGGGTTCCTTGCTCCTTAAGACTGTGCTTGGAGCACTTACTTTCTCTCTTCTTACCAAACAAAAAAAGTGTTTTGGAGAGTTATTCATCAGTACTCTGAGAGCACTGTCTCCCTAACCAGCCCCATAGCCCACAGATCAGAAGGTGATTCATTACCTTGAAAGATCTTTCTTTTCTATTGTCTTAGTGACTTCCACAGAGACTCTAAATTGCAGCTGCTCTCAATAATGCAAAAATATTTCTTGTTCTATAAGAGCTTTGTTTTTGGCTCGGCACCTGTGGCTCAACCGGCTAAGGCACCAGCCACATACACCTAAGGTGGCGGGTTCGAATCCCCAGCCCGGGCCCGCCAAACAACAATGATGGCTGCAACCAAAAAATGGCCAGGCGTTGTGGCGGGTGCCTGTGGTCCCAGCTACTTGGGAGGCGGAGGCAGGAGACTCGCTTGAGGCCAGGAGTTGGAGGTTGCTGTGAGCTGTGATGCCATGGCACTCTACCCAGGGGGATAGCTTGAGGCTC
>CAUYQV010043290.1:0-12761 GCA_963574575.1 Galagoides demidoff | reverse complement strand
ACAACTCATAGCAACCTCCAGCTCTGGGGCTCAGGTGATTCTCTTGCCTCAGCCTCCCTAGTAGCTGGGACCTCGGGCACCTGCCACAATGCCCTGCTATTTTTTGTTGCAGTTTGAAGCCACCATCCTTGGTATATGGGGTCAGCACCCTACTCACTGAGCCATATGCGCTGCCCTGAAAGGTACCTTTTTAAGACATGTCAGTTCTGAAGTTGCTTTGGTAAGCAGAGTCTTCATACTAACAACCATTCATTCATTGACAGTTAAAGGAGAAAGCCCTGGGATTGCAATCTGATCTTCTAGACAACGCCAATGTAAACCTACGGGCATTTTTTGCTAGTGCGGCCTCCTAAAGATACCGTGGTGCTCAAATGGTCCATAAGGTCATAGAACTGCTGGTCTATAAGAAGAAAGATGGTTAAACAAACAAGAGTGAAAATGTGAAGAAAGTTATGATGGAAAGGTTTAGGAAGTTTAAGGGAGGTTACAGCAGGAGCCTCCTTTGGAAATTGATATGTAACCCAAGAACATAGGAACAAAAAAGATCAGCCAAGTGAAGGAGCCATAGAGAGTATTTTAGTTAGCAAGAACAGTGTGTGTGAGGACAAGGCATGAGAAGGGTAGCATTCACCCTGGTGAAAACACAGTATGTGCATTATGGTTTGGACATAATGGTGGGGGGAAGGGAGTCTGGGGGGAAATAGGGCTAGCATAGTAACTAGCGCTAACAGATACTCAAAAAATATTTTACCAGTTAATATCTTTAGGGCTAGAGCAGTGTTCTGTCAGTTAGAAGAATAAAATTCCAACTCTGAGGTTTTCTCCTTCAGCTATTCATTAACTGGTCATCAGGAGGCAGATGGGTGAGAGCCTTATAAATTGTTGTAAGGAATTTGGATTTTGTGTTTGAAGTTTCTTTGGAATAGCTATCTACCCACTCATTCACCTGCTTTAACAAATATAAAGCTTCTGTTACATGGCAGGCGCTGTGGCAGGTATTAGCTTTCAATTAGAGAATAAACTAGACATAGTTTCTCCTTGAGAAATACATAGAGAAAATGGAAGAATGAACAATAATTGAAAAACAAACATGTAGCATAAGTTAATGGTACAATGAAGGAAACAACCTTCTTGGGATGATAGAGGATAATATCAATGAACATATCTAGCTAAGCTGGTGTGAGAGGTTTCTGTGAGGAATAAAATGTAAGCTGGTAAAAAAAGGATATGAACCAGATGGTAGCCTTGTGAAGAAGATTCTAAGAAAATTAAGGCCTCTGTGAAGGTCCAGAGGTGAGAAATATCTTGAGATATTTGAGGTAACAAAGAAAACTACTTTGATTAGGGCTTAAAGGGAAAGAGTGTGGTTCAAGGTGGAATTGAAGATTTACCAGGTCATGTAGGGGCTTGTTAGGCAATATTAATTAGTTTTTATTTTATTTTAACAGCACTAGGAAGCCACTGAAAGTTCAAATGGAAAGTAACGTTATTACTATGTTATCTTCATGCCTTAGGTTCTTAATGATTATCCTAATTGTTATGTGGTGAACAGATTTGCATCACTCAGCTCAAGCTGCCATAACAAGATGTCATAGACTGAGTGGCTAAATGGCATCCTTTTATTTTATCACAGTTGTAGAGGCTAAAAGTCCAAGACCAAGACTCTGGAAGGGCTAGATTCTGGTGAGTCCTCTCTTCCTAGCTGGCAGTTGCCAGTTTCTCACTATGTTTTCCTATGGCTTTTAC
The DNA here is from genome assembly GCA_963574575.1 of Galagoides demidoff. Taxonomy (NCBI): domain Eukaryota; kingdom Metazoa; phylum Chordata; class Mammalia; order Primates; family Galagidae; genus Galagoides; species Galagoides demidoff. Next base: position 11,015 of record CAUYQV010043290.1, on the reverse strand, counting down.
TTATACATGTAAGAAGAGAGAGACATCTCTAATGTCTCTTCCTCTTATAATGACACTATCATCAGATCAGGGCCCCATCCTCATGATCTCATTTAACATCAATTAAGTCCTTATTTAAGGCCCTGTCTCCAAATACAGTCACACTGGGGATTAGAGATTTAACATATAAATTTGAAGGAAACATGATTCAGTCCATAAGATTACAGATCAAGAATAGAAATGGAAAAACATAGTATACAAGGATCATATTGTCCCTTGATGTGAGTAGTGCTTGTGGGTTGAATAGAAGTTGATTGACTCAAGAAATGTTTAGAAGTAGAAAACTAAAACTTATAGAAGGTAGAGAGTGGTACCACTACTGAGGTGGCAGAGCCTTAGAGGGGCAAGATTTGTATGGGTCATTGTGAAAGTGTTGCGATACATAAAAAGCAAAAAAAGTAAAATCCGTGCAGAAAGAAACAAATGAAGGCCTCTCTGCAACACTGATAAGCTGAGCAAGTCAAAACTTTTCACAGTTGAATCAGAAAGGACATTGAAACACAACCATGTTTCTTGGAAGTAAAATAATGAACCATAACACAGTCTGTTTCAAAGCTTTCATAATGATGCATGTAGAAGGAAGCAGGAGTATGGTGTTCAAATTGCTGTATTTGAGAAATCTGTGAATCACCGAAATGGAGATGCTTATTGACCACTGAATATAAGAATCTGGAAGGCAGAGGAGAAATCTGGGGAATCATTTACATAAAAACTGTCACTGATGACACTGAAGTATCACCAAGAAAGTTCAGAGTGAGTGGAATTGAAAGACTGCAGTACACTAATTCTTAAAAACCAAAGAGAGAAAAAATCATTTGAAAAATAAGAAAGAGAAACACAGGAAGAAAACTAGGAAAATGTGTAGCCAGAGTTGAAGAGACATTTTAAGAGTAAATATCTGTGTCAGGATCTCCAAGGCCAAGTTCAGGTTCAGGGATTCTCTAGGAGGACTCATAAGACTCAGCATATAATTGTACTTATGATTATGATTAATTATAGTGTAGGAAAGGATATAAAGCAAACTAGCCAAGGGTAAAGGCAGATGGGGAACTTCCAGAGGAAAGAAGCCTTCAAGGCTCCTCTTCCAGGAATTCACACAGAGCAGAGTTCATTTCCAGCAACAAGTTGTACCACCAAGTAAGAAATGTTGCCAGCTTGGAAGAGGCTCAGAACTCAGACCCTCTGTAAACAGGCACCCTATTTCATACATTCCTGCAATGTATGAAAATTATAGACACCCTGAGGGAATCCAATGTTCAGCAAAAACCATGTTGTATGCATGGGTAGTTTAGGTATAGTTAGCCACTGTTTTAAAAAAGCCATATTGAGACTCGGAGCCCATGGCACAGTGGTTATGGCACTGGCCATGTACAACAAGGCTGGCGGGTTTGAGCCCTGCCCAGACCAGCTGAACAACAATGACAACTGCAACAAAAAACAGCCAGGCATTGTGGCAGGTGCCTGTAGTCCCAGCTACTTGGGAGGCTGAGGCAAGACAATTGCTTGAGCCCAAGAGTTTGAGGTTGCTGTGAGCTATGATGCAACGGCACTCTAGCGAGGGCGATATAGTAAGACTCTGTCTCAAAAAAAAAAAAAGCCATATTGAGGCATAATTGATGTACAGAAACATCGTACATTTGGAAAGTACACAATCTGATAAGTTTGGATATATGCACACACCTGTGAAGCCATTCCTACAATAAAGGACATATGCATGCACATGTGAAAACATCTCTGTAATCAAAGCAATAGATACATATCCATCACCTCCAAAATTTTCTTCATAACCTTTTGTTGTTTTGGGTTTCCTTATGGTAAGAACACTTATGAGATTTACTTTTTAAACATAATATGTAAATTCATAATACAGTGTTTTTTACTGTAAGCACAATGCTGTATAGCAGCTTTCAAAAACTAACTGATTTGGCATAACTATAACTTTACACCAAATGAACAAATTCTTCCACATTTCCTCTTCCCCTGAACTCCTGGTAACCACTATTTTATATGTTGTTTCTGTGAGTTTGACTACTTTGGGTATCTCATATAAATGGAATCATATAATGTCCTTTGCCTGGATTATTTCACTTAGCAGAATGTCTTCCAGGTGTATCTATGTTGTTTTGAAGGGTAGGATTTCCTTCCTTTCTAAGGCTAAGTAATATTCACTGTATGTATATACCACATTTTCTTTACCTATTCATCAGTTTATGAGTATTTGGGTGCCTCAGTATCTGGGTTATTGTGGAATAGTGATGCAAAATGGGAGTACAGATACCTCTTGCAATCCTGATTTCAATAACCACTTCTGGGAATAATGGGAACCCTCCACAAATCCAGCTTCTCAGATGCCAGCCAAGCAGGCCTTTCTGAGGATAAACAATCAGTTCTGTTTTGTTAAGTCTTCTTTATATAGTGTCAAAGTGTCAGATGCTGTTTATGAAGGTTTAAACCAGAAGACCCAAAGATTATGTGACAAGAAAGTTATTCATGGTGGTATAAAAGCAGTTTCTATGTAGGGCAGCATATGCAAGTTTGCTGTGGGTTGAGGCTTCATCAAGGGTTAAAGAACAGAAGAGAGTCAGTGTAGATAACTCTCAAGAAGACTCAAGTCAGGCCTCATGAGGTGGCTCACACTTATACTCTTGGCAGTCTGGGAGGCCAAGACCGGAGGATTGCCTGAGCTCAGGAGTTTGAGACCAGCCTGAACAAGAGTAGAATTTTTTTCTCTACTAAAAATTGAGAAAATTAGCTGGATGTTGTGGTGGGTGCCTATAGTCACAGCTACTTGGGAGGCTGAGAAAGGAGGATCACTTGAGCCCAAAAGTTTGAGGTTACTGTGAGATAGGCTGATACCATGGCACTCTAGCCTGGGCAGCAGAGTGTTGCTTCAAAAAGAAGAGAAAGAGGGAGGAGCAGGAGGAGAAGACTCAAGACACCTTATGAAGGTGAGCATAGGAATGTGGCAGCTAGAAGTGAAAAGAGGGTAAAAGGTGTCCTTTTGTTTTTGTGCTTAAACAGGGAATCTAGAACATATTGAAATGCTAGTATGCATGTTTATAAAGAAAGAGGGGTTGAAGGTACCAAAAAGAATGAAGATAGTGAAAAGGATAAGAGATCTGAAGAAGTATCCAGCATGCAGAAGAAAGATTGGCTTCCGATTGGAAGAGGGATTTTCCTTTGGTTCTGGTAGAGGCCAGGCAGGATGGATGTATTCAAAGGCATGGAAATTTGAGGTTTTCAGAGGAAGAAGCAGAAATGGAGTTTTATTTCCTGGTAGCATTTGTTTCCTCCAAGAAACAAGTGGTTAGATTTTCTGCAGCATTTTCTATGGATGTGGGTATAGAAAGATCAAAGACAGAAACACAGTGGGATTGTTCAACAGTCTATTGGAGATTGATGGCCACAAATTTATAACTGCAGTATATGCCTAGTTGAGCACTTTCTTCAGAGGAAATTTGAGAAGGAGAAGATTGATGTTGGACAATACAGTTCAGAGGCAATACAGTTCAGTTCAGGAAATAACATGAACATGATGTGGCTTAAAGAAAACCCTGAAGAGATGAAGTGGACAACAGGAGGTAAAATTAAAAAACAAAGAATTTTTCTTTGTTTTCCTGTCTTGTGTCTCAGGGGAAAGACCCAGACGTTCAATTCTGTGTAACCATTTTATATGTACCAGATACATGTTCAGCATGATAGAGATATTAACACTTTTGCATAATAAAATCATCTCATTTGCCACAGTAAATGAGCATAAAAGAGATAATTAAAAAAAAAATCAAAAGTAAAGGTGATGAAATAATTTCTTATCTACTCCCCCACAGGTATCTCAACACTACATTATTTGGAGCTAGTATGGTATTGTTCTGTAGTTTTCTTGTAACTATATGCAAAATACCCTGGCATTATATTATTCAGGATTTACTTTCTAACTTCTTCTTCATTATAATGCATCTCACTAATTAGTAATTTCCCTACTCTATAGCCATTCAAGTTTTATTTGTTGGTTTTCTTATAGATAGTGCACATTATTTTTAATGCTTGAAGTTACTATTTCCTCTATTTTAATAAACCAAGGCTTTAATGAGGTGTCTGGCTGATACATAGCCCAGAATCTAGAAGACAACAAGCCCTCATTTAAAAATTGAGGATCTAAACTTTTCTAAAAGTGCCACAATACTTTCAGCAGTCTGGAATGACAAAGGAACAAAAAGTTATTTTTAACATCCATTTTACAGTGATGTTATTCTTGAATATGTAGGCATAATTTGATAAAAGCATTTATATTTTGAACTTAGGGAAAGTCTTGAGTGTAAAAGTAATTTGAGAAAGTATTATAGCATTTCATTAGTATTTCCCATCCAATTTCAGCAACCCCTCAAAGGGAAAATTTCTAGTATAAGATGTGTGAAAATTCATGTAGAAGAAATAAATGCATCTACGATAACACTGTGTCTATCCATTTCCTGATGTCCTGTGAAGCTGTCACAGATCTACCATGTTGTATTTAACACATATCTTCCTAAACCTTTTAAATCAACAACTACATAGTTAGTACCACTGTATACCAAGAACTATGCTAACATCTCTGGAAGATGCAAATAAGCTTTAGTCTGTGCCTCCTAGATTGGAGAGTCTTTATTGAGGAAAAAAAAAGTGCACAGCCTAGTTTGAGAGGAATATAAGACAACCTCAACAAGACCCTGGATACGTGGTGTAGATTGGTGGGATCACGTCTATGGTTTATCTTTTAAGGGTACATGTGAATCTTTCTAAATGAAGAATATAAATGACTTAACAGAACAACTAAGAAAATGACATGAAGGCTATGTTAACCAGTTTGATGAGAATATTTCAAATTGTATATAAAAATAGCACACTGTACCCCATGACAGTATCAAAGTACACAGCTATGATCTAGTAAAAAAAAATAAAAAATAAAAATTTGTTTCCCAACGAAAAGAAAAGCATGAGTAGACACAGTTCACTTACTCTGAGCTGTAGGGTCCCATTACTCTTCCAAGAAGTAGGTGCTCCACAGTTAACTCCAATTGAACTATTCCAACTCTGGCTTAATCCTTTCCCATTCCCTCTCACAAAAATGTCTAGGCTAGGTACACAGACTACTTAACATTACCTGAAAACTCCACCTGGTTTGATGCCTTCATGACTGATACTTGCAACTCTCTCTACCTGGAATATCCTGGGAACATCCCATTCTTCAACCTGTTTTAATCATTAATTTTTAGCCTTTCAAGAGTACTTTAAACATCACTTACTCAGGGATACTTCTCAGACTCAGCTTGACTAGATTAGAAAACCTCTTTTTGGTGTTAACAAAATGTCTTTCCTTACCTCTATCCTAGAAACTACTGCTTTCCTGATAGTCTATATGCTCCTCAAAGGCAGTATGTCCCCCATAGCCACCTGTATGAATATATCCATCACCAGCCCCTGGAATAATCCCTGGCACATACTGGGCTCTCTGAAATTTACTCCATAGTGGAATGAAAGAGAACACTTGATAAGGGGAATATTCTGATTAAATGTGTCATCAACCTGTGGACTTTTTTCAGAAAGATAGAACAAAGGCGTAATGGCCAAAAGTAGTATGACTTTCACTAGGGCCTGAGAGGTGATAAATGTTATTGTAATAAAGGGATAAAACTAGGCTCTGGAAGAACTAGGAGTCCTGTAAATTGTGAGGAAACTATACACCACAGAATTTTGTGGGTGTGTATCTCTTGTGTGCCCATTAATTTTAAATTCATAATCTCACTTAATCCTCAAGTGGCTTTGTCAAATAAGTTTTGTTATGACACCTTATAGGTGCTTTCTACTTTTAAATTATCTGAATTCTATCATATATTCTAATTTGATCAATATTTTTATTATAAGTAACAGGTGTGAACATAATGGTATTAAATACAATAGAAAAAGTATTATACCATTTCCAGTTATCTCACAGGTGGTTAACAATATTAAATTTAAATTTCTGGTGGTTAACAATATTTTAATAATGAATATAGGAATTCATTGCTTGATCTTTCAATTAGGATAGTTTTCTTTCATTCACCTATTGAAATGAAAAAGTTGAAAAATTCAGCTCACTTATTGTACCATCATCAATTATTTCCCTTCATTCTGAGTTTTCAGAGTTAGATTATTATTTTCATTCTTTTATAGGTTTCTTATAATGAACATAAAGTATTGGGGTCAACATTTTTTTTTCTATCAGCTTTAAAACTAAAAAGGAGGAGAGTATTTATACCTCTACACTTACACCACTTACCTCCCCTCTTTTCTCCTTTATTATTATTGGTGTATCAAGACTTATGAAACTTATTTTCTGGCATAAAACCATAATTAATTCAGGTACCTCAAAAGTTTGAGATTCTAAAAATCTGAATGCCAACAAATAGTATAAGTCATATTTTAATTATCCAAATATTACCTTTTTTGGAACCAAGTAGTATGTGAGAACTCACAGAAATAAATTGACATTATGTAAGATATGTTTATAAAAGGAGAATCAACCAACATCACATCAGAATAATTCTCTTTTAAAATTTTTTATTAGTCATTCAGAGCATGGCATATTCGGCTTTGCTTTGTGTTTTGAGCATCACCTTTTTATATAGCTCTTTGTTTATCTAAGGGTTTCTATCCACATTATTCTCTCCATGAGAAGAAACCATGCTTTCTCTGTGGCACATCTGACATCTTCCAACATTTAAATCACAATATTGGATGAATAAGGTCAGTCTCATGTTTTAGTCATTCTTCTTGGTGCACTCTTCCCTACCCCCAGAATAGCCATGTCCCCCAGCACAGGGCCTGGATCTTAGGGTGAAGCCAATGTGGAATGAAGCTGGCCCCAGCCCACACAGGGCATGCAAATTAAGCATGTGAGGTCATTTTTTACCTCTGCCCTACTTAGCCACTTATGACCAATAAAGCATAGATACATGATTGAGAATATATATTTTTTGTAATATTGAATTACTATTCTAGCATCTAGTGCTTTTGATGAAAGGTTTGATACAAATTTAATTATTTCTTTACTGATTGAGATATCATATTCTCTTCGAAAAACTGTAGGTTCTTCTCTTTAATTTTTGGTGTTTTAAACTTTCCCAAGAATGTGTCCAAGTGTCAACTTGTTTCTTTCATGCTGCAATTACAAGCTTTTATCTTTCTGTAGTGCCAATGAATTTTCTTTTCTTTTTCCTTCTTTGTTAATTTTTTCCCTCCATGATCTCTTGTCTGAACTGAAACTTCCAGCTTTCAAATGATAATATTGGAATTCTTATTAGGTACAGATTTCCCTGACTTTATGTTTCTAATTTTTGTCTTATAGCTTTAACTTTCAATTTAATTGGAAGTTGAGTAAATTAAAGTTTAAAAGAGTCATCTTAATCATAAGATCATATCCTAATGGCTCTGTGTGTTTTCTTCAAATTCATTTCTCCTCTTTTTCTTTTTTCGATTCAATTTTAGTTTAAGTATGTTCTGTGTTCTCCCAATGATCTTTTTTTCCTGGTAGTCATTTTGCAATGAAGATAAATATCTTTTCAATTCTTTTTGAAAAGAAATTAAAATTAATATTATTTTCACTAAATCACATCAGTCTGCCACTTGATCTATATGTTCATTTTGGTACTTTCATATCAAGCCATTTATTTTCCTTAAATGTCTAGTTGTCTTCAATTTTGTATTATAGTTGTTTTTAACTTATACTTTGCTTTTTGGTAAAAACAGCCCAGAAGAATATCAAACAATAAAATAGTAGAATTTTTTAGTCTCTAACTCAGAGAAATCCTATATAAAGGGAAGATTTTTTAAAAAATCATTTTAAGGTTGGTATAAATAGTGGAACACACTGTATCTTTACTCTTTTAGATATCTAATTGGTGAGATATATACACATATTCTTTTTACTGTCTGTAGTTAGATTATGCATAGATAGTGACACAAATATATATCTTAGTGTTCTTCATTGTCAAATCAAATAAAAGGATAGGTGTTATACATTTGTGCCCACAGACCATAAGACAAAGACAGTAAGGGTTAGTAAACCTAGTTCAACTCTTCCCTATTATGTTTGCCTTACCAACCAAATGTGAGAAAATTATAGCTCAAGTGTCACACTCTTTATCCAGTCAAGAAATGGCATGTTTCTTTCTTCCTCATGAGTTAGGTCTATGTGAAACTCTGAATATGTGTGGGTCTTAATATCCGTTGTTCTTCATTCTACATGGTTCTTCCCATGGGCAAAGGGAGCTAAAAAAGAGCAAACTACAACAGCAACAAAAAAGCAAACAAACCTTGTTAGATGATTAATGAGAGAGGCTCATATTAGATATTTCAAAGAAAAAAAAACTGACCATTTTCTTCCCTCCTTCCCTCCCTCCCTCCTTTCTTTCTTTCTCATTATTTATTACTTTCTCACCTTGGTAAAGTGCCATGGCATCACAGCTCACAGTAATCTCGAACTCTTGGGCTTAAATGATTCTCTTGCCTCAGCCTCCCAAGTATCTGGGATTTCAGGTGCCCGCTGCAATGCCCCAGCTATTTTTAGAGATGGAGTCTCACTCTGACTCAGGCTGGTCTCGAACTTGTGAGCTAAGGCAATCCACCCACCTAGGCCACTCAAAGTGCTAGGATTACAGGTATGAGTCACCAAACCCACCCCTTGACCATGTTATTGATCAACTTATTATTAAAGACATTTCACATATGGTTCACTTAGGGGTGATTTTTATACCAGATCATTACAAAAGCAAACCTTTGTTGTTTTGAGATGGTTGACTTTAAACCTATCATATTGTTTTCCTTCTGTTTGTTCTTTGTGCACTTTCCCCCATTTTCTGTCCATCTGTTTAAACAGTTAATTTTTTTTTTTTTTGCAGTTTTTGGCCAGGGCTGGGCTGGAAACCACCACCTCTGGTATATGGGGGTCAGCGCCCTACTCCTTTGAGCCTCAAGTGCTGCCCCAACAATTAAATATTTTTTTATAATTTATCTCCTTTAATAACTTATTAGCTATGCATTTCTGCCTTTTTTTTATTTTTAGTCATTTCTCTAGATCTTTCATCCAATAGAACTCTCTGTAATTATGGAGATATCCTATTACCCACATCCTTGAACACTATCCATTAGTTACATATGACTTCTGTGCCTTTGAAAAGAAGATTTAAAGTTAACATCAAATAGACACATATGGCTGTCATATCAGACAGTGAAGCTTGAGGATTACCACGTGTATCTTTAACTTATTCAGGCCTACCTTTAAATAATATCACTTCACCTATAGTATATGAATCTTACATCAATGCCTTAAGTTGGAGATCCTCTCCATACCTCATATTCTTGAGCAATTGCCATTGTACATTTTATTTCTACCTATGTCACAAACCCCCATTATACATTCCTATAATTTTTGGTTTAAATAATATTCTTTTAAATATATATTTTAAATAAAGAGAATTATTTTGTCTCCTCATATTTACCATTTTAAGTACTCTTCATTCTTTTAAATTTCTACCTGCCTGAAGAACCTTTTAAAATATTTTTTCATAGTGTAAATCTGCTGGTAATGAATTCCTTTAGCCTTTGTAGATCTGAAAAACTGTTTACTTCACCTTTATTTTTGAAAGTTGTTTCTACTGGGTACAGATAATTTACTTTCAATATTTTAAAAATGTTCCTCCACTCTCTTCTGATTTGCATCATTCAGACAAGATATCTGCTTATTTTTGTGATATCTCACTTATCTTTGTTCATCTGTAGAAATAATCTTTTTCTTTGGCAATTTTAAGATATCCACTGTATTATTTTATTTATAATTTTATTATAATATGCATTGGTGTGTTTTTTTGTGTAGCGTTGGTTGAGCTTCTCAGATTTGTGAGATTATAGTTTTCATTAAATTTGCAGGGTTTTTTTGGCCAGGGTCACCTTTGGCATATGGGGCTGGTGTGCCCTACTCCTTTGAGCCACAGACACTGACCCAGTTTTCATTAAATTTGGAAAAATTTCAGTAAGTATCTCATCAAATATTTCTTTCTGTCCCTTCCCTGTTATTGTTTCTTTCCTTCAAGGATTCTAATTATAGGTTTACAGGTATGTTTGGGTCACTTTATATTGTCCCACAGCTTCCTGATGTTTTATTCACTTTTATGCTTTTAGTTTTTTGTTCTCTGCCTACTTTGGTTTAGATTTTATTGCTACACTTTAAGAGCACCATTTTTTTTTCCTTAAAGGTCTAATTTGCTGCTAATATTGTTCAGCATTACTTTTTGTCTTAACTGTTATGTTGTCATCTACAGAAATTTGATCTTGGTCTTCCTTTCATAAATTTTATTTCATTCTTCAACACTATGTTGTCCTTTATGTTAATAAATACATAGAATATATTTATAGTAGTTAATACAATACCCTTTTTATTTTTATTTTTTTTGAGACAGAGTCTCACTGTGTCGCCCAAGGGTTGATTGCCATTGCTGTGGCCTTATAGCTTGCAGAAACCTCAAACTCTTGGGCTCAAGTGATCCTCTTGCCTCTACCTCTCCTGAATAGCTGGGTCTACAAGCACCTATCGCAAAGCCCGGCTATTTTTAGAGATGGGGTCTTGCTGTTGCTCAGGCTGGTCTCAAATGCCTGAGCTCAAGCAATCCACCTGCCTTGGCCTCCCAGAGCGCTAGGATTACAGGTGTGAGCCACTACACCCAGCTGCACTGTCCTATTTATTTATTTTGTTTATTTATTTATTTATTTATTTATTTTATTTTTTTTAATTTTATTGAATGGTAACTATGTACATTAATGCCCTTCTGGGGTACAGTGTGGGGTTTTCACATGCAATCTGAAATACTTCCATCAAACTGATCAACACAGCGTTCATGTCATTTTCTCAGTTATAGTTTTAAAACGTTCTGATTCTACTCTTAGAGAGTTTCACTTGTACCCCT
>CAUYQV010043288.1:0-10957 GCA_963574575.1 Galagoides demidoff | reverse complement strand
TCTGCTTGCCTTACTTACTGTGTTTTTGGCTGTGCAGAAGCTCTTTAGTTTGATCAGGTCCCAATAGTGTATTTTTGATGTTGCTTCAATTGCCCGGGGTGTCCTCCTCATGAAATATTCACCCAGGCCAATTTCTTCAAGTGTTTTCCCTCCACTTTCTTCTAGTAGAAGCATAATATTTTAAATGTGGTGGGATGCCGGAATAGTCATTTGGCATAGTCATTGTAGAAAGAAAATTCTCAAAAAATTATATTATTTTACTTTTTTTTTTTTTTTTTTTTGATACAGAGCCTCAAGCTGTCACCCTGGGTAGAGTGCTGTGATGTCACAGTTCACAGAAACTTCCAACTCCTGGGCTTAAGTGATTCTTTTCCCTCAGCCTCCCAAGTAGCTGGGACCACAGGTGCCCACCACTACACCGTTTGGCTGCAGCCATCATTATTGTTTGGCAGGCTGGGGCTGGACCTGAACCTGCCAGCTCCATTGTATGTGGCTGGGCCTTACCTGCTTGAGCTACAGGTGCTGAGCCTGTATAATTTTACTTTAAGGGGTAAGAAAAAAAAAATTCAAAAAATAAGCAGAGGGAAGGAACTACCACTGACAATAATAAATGAAAACAGAGAAACAACAGACAAGCACAGAAGCCAATAATTACTCTCCTTTAACTTCAGTAAGATTTATAAACTTCTGGCCAAACTGATGTGAAAATATAAAGAGAAGACACAGATGACCCATCAGAATTTTAAAAGGGAACAGCACCACAAGTCCACAATATTAAAATGATAACAAAGGGGTATTACCAACAATTTAATAGCCAGTATGTATATGATGGCTATATGTAAAAATCAGTCATGAAAAAAATACATAACCCAAATAACACTATATTTTAAAATAATTAAATTTCCAGTTAAATTTCCCAGAAAGAAACTCTTGCCCATTGGAATTTACTGGTAAATGCCAACATTTAAAAAAGGTATACATTTCTAGGTAAATTCTTCTGGGAAATAAAAGAAGAGGGTACAGAGCCCAACATTTTTTGAAGTAGTATTAATTTGGTGCCAAAGCTAGAAATTGATTACAGTAATTACAGAGAAATATCTCTGAACACTGACTCAAAAATATTTATCCCGAATTTTGTATACTGAAGTCAGCCACACATTATAACCAGGTTGAGTTTATCCTGGGAATACAGGAATGGTGTAACATTCATAAAATAATCATAATCATTTGCTCTATTAGAAAGCTAAAAATGAAAAATATCGAGAGATTCTGGATAGGTTCAGAAACAGAATTTATCAAAATTCAACATCCATTCATTTTTTTAAACACCAGAAACCTCTTATCCAACCAGACAGATAAAAGATCTCTCTACGATTTTCTTCACACATGATGGTGACTAAATATTTTCCCCTAAAATCATAAACAGGGCAATACCACTCATCACCACCACTTCTAGGAAATACATATAATAGTGGAAATCTCCAGGACAATGAGACAATAAAGAAAGAAAAGCACACGATTTAAAAAAAGAAAGAATGGCGTCCAGTAAAACTGTTGGGCGAGGTGGCTGCACTGGGGCCGATCATTCGGCCGGAGGGTCCCTCGCAGCTAGCGGCCGCCCCTTGGCCCTGAGCCCCTGGGCAGCACCACCACGTACTCCGGAGCCAGCCTGGTGCTTGTGCGTCCTGTGCCGCCACCCTGCATCCAAGGATATGCCTTCAAGCCTCCACCCAGACCCCACTTTGGGACCTCCAGAAGAATAATCAAATTGCATGCCAATTTCTTTGAAATGGACATCCCCCAAACTGACACCTATCGTTATGAATTGGATATCAAGCCCGAGAAATGTCCAAGGAGAGTCAACAGGGGAATAGTGGAACACATGGTCCAGCACTTTCAAACACAGATCTTTGGGGATCGGAAACCGGTGTTTGATGGAAGGAAGAATCTTTACACAACAATGCCCTTTCCAATTGGGAGGGATAAGGTGGAGCTGGAGGTCACGTTACCAGGAGAAGGCAAAGATGGTATCTTCATGGTGTCCGTCAAGTGGGTGTCCTGCATGAGCTTACAGGCATTACACCATGCACTTCCGGGTGGCTGCCCAGCGTCCCCTTCGAGACGATCCAGGCCCTGGATGTGGTCATGAGGCATTTGCCGTCCATGAGGTACGCACCTGTGGGCTGCTACTTCGCCGCGTCCGAGGGTTGCTCCAACTCCCTTGGCGGGGCCAGAGGAATATGGGCTTCCATCAGTCCATCTGCCCTTCTCTTTGGAAAATGAGAAGAGAAATGCTGAGCATTGACGTGTCGGCAAGGCACAGCCAGTTATTGAGTTTGTGTGTGAAGTTTTGGATTTTGAAAGTATTGAAGAACAACAAAAGCCTCTGACAGATTCCCAAAGGGTAAAGTTTACCAAAGAAAGTAAAGGTCTAAAGGTGGAGATAACGCACTGTGGGCAGATGAAGAGGAAGTATCAAGTCTGCAATGTGACTCGGGGGTCTGCCAGGCCACCAAACGTTCCGCTGCAGGAGGAGAGCAGGCAGACGGTGGAGTGCACGGTGGCCCGGTACTTCAAGGACAGGCACAAGCTGGTTCTGCTATCCCCACCTTCCATGTTTATAAGTCGGACAGGAGCAGAAACGCACGCACCTTCTCTTGGAGGTCTGTAACATAGTGGCAGGACAGAGGTGTATAAAAACCTGACAATCATACTTCAACCATGATCAGGTCAGCACCCCATTGGCAAGAAGAGATTAGCAAATTGATGTGAAGTGCAAGTTTTAACACAGACCCATATACATTCCTGAGTTTGGAATCATGGTCAAAGATGAAATGATGGATGTGACTGGATGGGTGCTGCAGCCACCCTCCAACCTCTATGGAGGCAGGAATAAAGCCATTGCCACCCCTGTCCAGGGCGTCTGGGACATAAGAAACAAGCAGTTCCACACCGGCATCAAGATCAAGGTGGGGGCCATCGCAAGCTTTGTCCCACAATGCCATGGCGCAGAAGTCCATCTGAAGTCCTTCTCAGAGCAGCTCAGAAAGATCTCAAGAGACGCTGGCATGCCCATCCCGGGCCAGCCGTGTTTCTGCAAGTATGTGCAGGGAGCGGACAGCGTGGAGCCCATGTTCAGGCACCTGAAGAAGACATACGCGGGCCTGCAGGTGGTAGTGGTCATCCTGCCTGGCAAAACCCGTGTGTAAGCTGAAGTGAAGTGCGTGGGAGACACTGTGCTGGGCATGGCCACAGCTACAGTGTGTACAGATGAAGAACGCGCAGAGGACCACACCACAGACCCTGTCCAACCTCTACTTGAAGATCAATGTCAAGCTGGGAGGTGTGAACAACATCCTGCTGCCCCAGGGCAGGCTTCCAGTGTTCCAGCAGCCTGTCATCTTCCTGGGAGCAGACATCATTCACCCACCCGCTGAGGATGCTGCTGCGGTGGGCAGCATGACCGCCCACCCCAACCGCTACTGTGTCGTGGTGTGCGTGCCCCAGCACCAGCAGATCATTCAGGACTTGGCCGCCGTGGTCCGCTAGCTCCTCATTCAGTTCTACAAGTCCACATGCTTCAAGCCCACCCACATCATCTTTTACTGTAATAGAGTCTCTGAGGGACAGTTCCAGCAGGTTCTCCACCGTGAGCTGCTGGCCATTTGCAAGGCCTGCATCAAGCTGGAGAAGGACTACCAACCGGGGATGACTTTCATTGTGGTGCCCAAGAGGTACCACACGTGGCTCTTTGGCGCCGACAAGAACTAGGGGGTTGGGAAGAGTGGAAACATTCCAGCAGGCCTGACTATGGACACGAAGATCACCCACCCGACAGAGTTCGATTTTTACCTGTGCAGTCACGCAGGCATCCAGTGACAAGCAGGCTTTTGCAGTATCACATCTTTTGGGATGACGATCGTTTCTCTTCCCATAAGCTGCAGATTCTAACCTACCAGCTGTGTCACACCTATGTGCGCTGCACACACTCTGTATCCATCCCCGTGCCAGCCTACTACACTCACCTGGTGGCCTTCCGGGCCAGGTACCACCTGGTGGATAAGGAGCATGACAGTGCTGAAGGGAGCCATACCTCTGGGCAGAGTAACGGGCGAGACCACCAAGCATTGGCCAAGGTGGTCCAGGTTCATCAGGACACTCAGCACACTATGTACTTTGCTCGACATGTTTTAGTGTTTAGCGATGGTGTACGGAGTTGGATTCACACGAGACCAGCTACACCCAGACCAACCGATGGCCAGCCCTTCAGTGACAGCCAGCATGGAACATGAGACATCATTGGTTTTCTTAGATTCTCCATTTTCCAGAATGCCTTCTGTCCCAGATTTCAAACTTGGATTTTGAACTGCAGACCTGTGTAAGACCCCAATGTTGTAGGAAATATGGTTTGCCAAAATCTATAAGCTGCTTATTAAAATAGAGTCCCATGTTTTCTGAAAATCTCCTAAAACCAGTCTACGAACTCTGGGCTTTAAAACACTTTTAATTTATTTGGTCATTCAATTTACTTATTTTTAATATGTGATTCTCTATGAAATTGATGGGCTCAAACTAGCTATGAACGTTCTCTGAGAGTAAAAGCATAGGAAAACACAATTGTGGTTTTTTTTTAAAAAAAAGAAAGATTTTTATTGATAAATAACATTATGATTTACTAAAAAAATCCCAGGAAATCCACAGGAAAAAGCTACGAAATAATGAGGGAATTTAGCAATATCATAGTAAGCAATCAATATACAAAATTAGACTATGTTTTATATAATACTAATGACCAATTAGACATTTAAGTCATAATATGCCAAAAATTAATTCAAAAGGTGTTGGAAATTTGAGCATAAAATCTGTAAAACTCTTAGAAAAAAAACAAGGGTAAACCTTCTTGACTTTGGTCTTGGTAATGATTTCTTGAGTATGGTACCACAGACACAGACTACAATAGAAAAAATAAATAAGTGGGATTACATCAAAATAAAAAGCTTATATACATCAAAAGAAAAAATCATCAGAGTTAAAAAAGCACCTATGAAATGAGAGAAAATATTTCTAAATCATATATATGATAAGCAGTTAACATCCAAAATATATAAGGAACTCCTAATAGTCAAGAGAAAAAATAAATGAATAAGAGTTAAAAACAGGGTGGCGCCTGTGGCTCAAGGAGTAGGGTGCTGGCCCCATATAGATGAGTGGCAGGTTCAAACCTGGCCCCAGTCAAAAACTGCAAAAAAAAAAAAAGTTAAGAACACTTAAAAATGAGTGAAAGTTGAATAGAATTTCCCTAAGAAGTCATACAAATGGCCAAAAGGTCAATACTATTATTAATCACTGAGGAAATAAAAATCAAAACAATGAGATATCAACCTACACCTGTTAGAATGGCTAGTATCAAAAAAAAAAAGTGTTGACAAATTTGTGGAAATTTAGAACCTTGGAACATAGTTGGTGGGAATGTAAAATGGGTATAGCCACTTTGGAAAAGAGTATGGAAATTCTTCAAAAATTAAAAATAGAAGTACTGTGTGGAAAAATAGAACTCCAGTATTCTCACTTACAGTGATATAGCCAAAAGAATAGAAATCAAGTTCTAAAAGAGATCTATATTCCTGGCCTCACTACAGTATTATTCACCCAAGATATCAAAACAGACCTAATGTCCATCTACCATTGAGAAACAAGCAAAATGTCCATCTACAGCTGAGAAATAATCCAAATGTCCATATGCAACTGAAGAATAAAGAAATTGTAATGCATACATACAATGGAATATTAGGCAACCTTAAAAAGGAATGAAATTTGTCATTAACCACAACATGGATAGATCTGGAGAACATTACACTAAGTGAAATAAATCACGCAGACAAGGATAAATAAATATAATTCTAAAAATATAAATTGGCCAAAAGTGTAGAAATAGACAGTAGAATGGTGGTCACCCAGGAATGGGAAGGTGTGTTCAATAGTTACTGAAGTTACAGATATGCAAGATAAGGACATTACAGAGATCTGCTACACAACATGGTGCCTGTAGTTAACAACAAAGTATTTAGTGTTCATACTTAAAGATTTGTTAAGAGGATAGATCTCATGATAAGTATTCCTATCACACATACAAGAAAAGGAGCACAGGGTTGCAAGGAAACTGTTTAGAGGTCATGAATATGGTTTTTAAATAGATTGCGGTGATGGTGACACAAGAGTATACATGTGTCCAAACACATCAAATTGTATACATTACCTATGTACAATTATCCATGGATCAATTATCTCTCAAAGCCAGAAAAGTTTTACAAAACCTCAAAACAAAAATAAATTATTCCCTCATAAAATAAATTTATATTACATAAAATAGGATAAAAATTACAAAATCCTTAGAGATACATTGTAATGAAATATAATGTGCAGGCCAAAATGACTATCTATGAATCGCTAACATACATTTAAAAATAAATAAATAAATAGAGGGAAATTCCGTGTTCACGAATTAGAAAATAAAATAATCTTAAAATGTCAATTATCTTCAATTTGATCTCTAAATTCAATCAATTTGCAGCATGTTTCTTTTTTAATTGGTAAGCTGATTCTATAATTTATATAAAAATATAGGGGACCTGGATTATTCACAAACTATTGATGAATGCCTTTCAAAATATTATAATTGAAAAAGCCACAAATAAAAGACTGCATAGTATGGTTCCATTTACAGAAAGTTCCAGAAAAGGAAAAATTATAATGACAGAGAGCATACAGGTGGTGTAGAGAATGGTGTTAAAGGATGGGATTGATTGCATGGGAGTGTGAGCAGAAAGCACATAACAGTGTTGTGTATTGTGAATTTGTTGATTCAACAGCCATACATATTTGTCAAAATTCACTGCATACAACATAAAAATATGTACATTTATGTTACATTGAAGTATTTCAATAAATGCAACTAAAAATAATTTGATCAAAATTTTGTGGTTGGGCATGGTGGTAGTCATACGGGGAGGCCGAGGCAGGTGGATTGCCTGAGCTCAGAAGGTCGAGACCATCCTGAGCTGGAGTGAGCCACAGTGAGACTCCATCTCTACCAAAAAAAGCAGGGCATTGTGGCAGGTGCCTGTAGTCCCAGCTACTTAGGAGGCAAAGGGCAAGAGATTGCTAAAGGAAGAAAAGAAAAAATAAATAAATAAAAACTTCAAACCAAGATGAGTGAAAGCCAGTTGAAATTGAAAGCAAAATTGAAAAGAAAAGAAAAGAAAACAAAACAACAAAATTTTGTCTAAGTAAACCAATTTTTATCCTATTCTGGATTCATTCCTAAAATTGATAGTCTTCTGTTTACTGCATCTACTCTGATACATAATTCAAGAATGTTGATGTGAAAAGACAGGTCTAACATACCATTTTTCTAAAAACACATCATCTAAATATTGTTTTTGAGTGAATAAATGAATGAATCAAGGTAGCAAGGAATAATTGAGAGTATGAAAACTGAGTAAGATCCATAGTGATTGTTTCATAATCTAGAAGACAATAAATATTGCACTTTTTTTTTTTTTTTTGAGACGGAGCCTCAAGCTATCCCCCTGGGTAGAGTGCCATAGCAACCTCCAACTCCTGGGCTCAAGTGAGTCTCCTGCCTCCACCTCCCAAGTAGCTGGGACCACAGGTGCCCGCCACAACGCCCGGCCATTTTTTGTTTGCAGTCATCATTGTTGTTTGGCAGGCCCCAGCTGGGGATTCGAACCCACCACTTTACGTGTATGTGGCTGGCGCCTTAGCTGATTGAGCCACAGGCGCCGAGCCAAGATATTTTCCTTTTAAACCTGCTGTACACAATGAAAACAAAATTCTACACAAGTGTGCATACTCTTTGCTGGTTTAGTTGCTGGTTTATGTTAATTTAAATTAACATAACATAATTAGGAATTCTTCTTTAATTTAGATTATCTGTAATGAGAGTCATATCTAAGATGGAATTTTCCCCTCACAGGTACAGAATTTCTATTTTATATAAAAAAATTAAACGTGAACTGGATTTGTAAAAGGATGGACAAATTAATTTCAATGTAAAAACAGATTATTAAGGTTGACCATAAAAAATAACAAAATTATTCTTTTAGTGGGATAGATATATTGCATGATAAACTGAAGGTCCAATCCAAATGATGTTCTTTGTTTATGAACAATTTTACTTAATGTAATCTGTCAAGAACATTTATGTATCTGGAAAAATTACAATACTACATAATTACAAGAGATTTCTTGAAAGATGTCTTAGTCTACGTATGTTGCTAAGAAGGAGTACCTGAGGCTGGGTAATCTGTAAAGAAAAGAGGTTTATTTGCTGCCCAGCTTTTCAGGTTGTACAAGAGCAGGGTGCCAGCACCTGCTTCTGAGGAGGGCTTCAGGGAGCTTCCACTCATGGAAGATGAGGAAGAAGAGCTGATATGTGCAGAGAGGGCATGGCCAGAGAGGAAGCAAAAGAGGGTGAAGGAGGGGCCAAGTTCTTTTCAGCAACCAGTTCTTTCTTGATAAGAGTGGGAACTTGCTCACTTGGCAAGAAGAGTGGCAGGAAGCCATTCAAAAAGGATGATCCCCACAGCCCAAATATCTCCCACCAGGCCCCACATCCAACACTGAGGATCAAAATTCAACATGACTCTCAATAGGCCAGAACAAGCCATATTGAAACCATAACAAAAGGGTAGCATACATTGCTAAACTTAAATGCTTGAAAAACTTTTAAATACAATATTTTTAGATATAAAAATCTGGAGTATATCCCTTCTCAAAAACCTAGACAATAATATAGTAGTTTATGTATGTTATTTACCAGGATATTCTAATTCTTTGTCTCCCCTTTACTACTCTACTGGTGTATAGTTGCCCCAGGGTCAGGCAGTATCAGCAGTTCTTAGTACATATGGGTGAACGTATCTTCTTTTCTGTGCTTAACATTCACAGATTTCCTCATGGTTGTTTTGAACTTCAAATTGTTACCTTCAACCTTTTTTTTTTTTTTTTTTTTTTTTGCAGTTTTTGGCTGGGGCTGGGTTTGAACCCACCACCTCTGGCATATGAGGCCAGTGCCCTATTCTTTTGAGCCACAGGTGCTGCCCCCCCTTCAACCTGTTAACATTATTTTTAATAAAGCTTTTAATTCATATTCCAGGATGTGAAAAATTCACCCCATTCAAATGAATTATTTTGATAATCTAATGAAGAAAAACCTAGTGTGTGAAAGGTTTTGAATGTCACACCTAAGGTTTTTGATTTTTTTTCTTAAAAACAAAGAAGTATATTTTGAAAATTTTTAAGCAGTTAAAGGGGACAGTTTACCATTTTAGGAATTTGATAAAACTTAGTGACAAGATGTAGTTATATGGAGGAAGGAAGAGACTCAAATTGACTTCAGTATTTCTGACTTCAATATTTGGCTGTGTGGTGGAACCAAAAATCCTCAATGACATGTGGGAAAGTGCTAATACTGGGTGGAAGATGGCCCATTTGGTTTATGATGCTGAATTCATGATATCTATACATTATTTTCAGGTGGACATTTTATGAATGCAGAAACGCTGGTTGAAATTCAGCATCAACTGAGCTTATCTCCTAAAATTCTCCCATTTTTTAAGCATGGCTCTTCTGGGTTTCCTCCCACCTTTCTGCTCCTAGGCACCTCTTCACTGACCGGGGAGTATTGCAGAGATTCTTCAGTGTCTTGAGTGCAGAATTTTTCTCTTCACAGATCTCATTCTTACCAATGGCCTCAGCTACCATCCTGGGGGCTTGAAAACTGCAGATGAGGAGAGGGAGCAGGAAAGCTTGGAGGCAGAGAAATAGGAAAGAAAGTGGGACAAAGTGAAGACATAGAAGTTTCTAGTGGAAGTTTTGAGAAGTCAGTTATCAACACTCTAAAATTGTATGTAGAGATCAAAAAAATAAGAACTACAAAGGAATTTTGTTGGGAAAATTAGATTTCCTTTATCAGAACAAAGCCAGATTGCAATGTGCAGGGCTCAAGCCAGACTGCAACGGGTAGAAGAGAAGACGAGGGGGAGAGATGATAGGATGATGGGAGCGGAGATGGTGTATGGAGATTAATCTGTAAAAGTGTTCTGCTGCTGTACTGCACAGTAGGGTGACTGTGGTTAGAAAAATTCTATTATATATTTCCAAATAGTTAGAAAAGAGGATTCTGAATGACCTCATCACAAAGGAATGATAAACATAGGAGATGATGGATATGCTAAATACGCTGATTTGATCATTACAAAATATATATAAACATCACACTGTACTCTGTAAATATGTACAATTATTATGTGTCAATTAAAATAAATAATGATAGGGAATAAAAGAAGTTAAATCCATTTTATTTCAACATTTACATCTTTAATAAAAATCTTAAATAAAACATAAAGAAAAAATGTTCACTGGAATTCACTTTAGGCTAACAAGATCATTTCATTTCACAGGATTGGCTATTAAGAAGAAAAGCTGGAGGCAGAGCAAGATGGCGGAGGAGATGCACCCCTGAGTCAACTCTCCTGGTGATTTCAGGTGAGAGTGGGCTTATTAATCCCTTCCACGGCGTCCTTGCACAGATAAGCAGCACAGGGCGAGCAGCAAAGAGGGGAATAGTTGGATTGGAAGTATAATCCAGAATCACAGTATCAGCCAGAAAAAAAGTCAGGACAGCAGCTGAAACGGCCCCATCTGCGCCCTGTGGCGTCAGGTCCGGGGCCGCGCCCTGCGGTGCCAGGTTGCAGCTGGCATCCTGAGAGACAGAAACTAATCCTTCCCCAATGAAAGGCTCCTGTGCCCAGTTTGTAGGGAGTCTGTGCGTCTCGCAGAGAGCGCAGTGAGGCGTGGACTCCCAAGCTGAACTTAGCAACCAGAAACGGGAGACACTTGGACCCAGTTTAGAGTGCCAGAGATCCAGGCATTC
>CAUYQV010043287.1:0-40707 GCA_963574575.1 Galagoides demidoff | reverse complement strand
CTGGGACCACAGGCGTCCGCCACAACGCCCGGCCATTTTTTGGTTGCAGCCATCATTGTTGTTTGGCGGGCCCGGGCTGGGGATTCGAACCCGCCATCTTAGGTGTACGTGGCTGGCGCCTTAGCCGATTGAGCCACAGGCACCAAGCCTGGGCAGGGTTTTAAGTGAAGATGGAAGCCTATGGTGGGCCAGCTTATTGTGGTGCTCGATATTTCTCTGGTCTCGTGGATACAAGGGTGATGTCAGGGGATAAAGGTGGTGATTCAGGTTGTGACATAGAACAGGTGAACAAGGGAATCCCAGATGAAAAGAAAGGGCCATCTTTCAAGAAGGCCCTGATGTTGAAAGAAGTGAGAACGCTCATAAGGATGGGAGCGCCTTTTCTGGGGAGATAGGGGTCAAGTAGAAAGGTGACATCAAAGGGGAAAAAACACTCAATTGTTCTAGTGATACATGGTAAGTTATAGTTTGAGAAGTGTGTTCTGTGCCAGACGCCTCTCACATTCACTGTCATTTAATGAATTTAGGCTCTCTGAGGACCTTTGGTCCTACCACTAGGTCTTTGTAGCTTGCATGGTGTTTTTGTTCTGTGGCCCCTGGTCATCTGCCAGTGTCAGTGCTGCTGGCCCCTGGGTAGTCTGTGTCCTTGCCCTTCAGAGTACAACCTGCTCATATGCAGCGGCACCTGGAAGTGTGTTAGGATTTCAGAATCTCAGACCTCATCTCAGACATGGGGAATCAAAACTTGCATTTTAACCAGACCCTGGGGTGATCTGTTTGCACATTGCAGAAAGTGTCTGGACCTTTTGCATGCAGAGTGGGATTAGTAGTCTGGGGTAAGGCCGGGGAGGAGAAAGGCTGTACGAGACGCCCAGGTGGTTCTGATAGGTGGCAGAGTTAGAACCCTGTGCTGTGACACATGGTGCCAGTAATGAAACTAACAGCTTGTGCCTGCTGTTTGTTTTCTGTCAGGCACTATGTTAAGCTTTCTTATAATATCCCATTTCACAAAAGAGAAACTGAGGCTCAAAGGGTTCACAGTTCTAAAGCTCTTTTTTTTTTTAGATGGAGCCTCAAGCCATCCCCCTGGGTAGAGGGCCATGGCATCACAGCTCACAGCAACCTCCAACTCCTGGACTCAAGCAAGTCTCCTGCCTCTGCCTCCCAAGTAGCTGGGACCACAGGTGCCCGCCACAACGCCTGGCCATTTTTTGGTTGCAGCCATCATTGTTGTTTGGCGGGCCCGGGCTGGAGATTCGAACCCGCCACCTTAGGTATACGTGGTTGGCGCCTTAGCCGATTGAGCCACAGGCGCCAAGCCCAGCTCTGAACTCTTAACTAGGCATCCGAAGGACTCAGCTCTGTAGCTAACTATCCCTCAACCATCTGGGCTTCAAACTCATTGACCTTAAACTGGGGATGGGTGTTCTGCCTGCTTTTTCATCATTGTTAGGACCAGATGAAGGGATTGGTATGAGAAGGGCTTTGTAAACTTTAAAACCTTACTACAAGATGATGTTTCTGGAGCATTGTGTCCCCATCAGCCTGGGAAGGAGGGAGCTCATGTTGCCTCAGAGACCCCCATCCTTCCTGCCATGCCCCCTGCATACTCTAGAGCAGTGAATTTCAACTGGAGTGCCGTGAGAGGGTCTAGGTGTGCCATGGAAATTTTTAAAGATCATTAATTATTTTTGAAAGAAATTCAAAGCACAATAAATATATTCTTTTTTTTTTACTTTTTTTTTTATTTAACATAATTTAAATGTGCCATGGAAGTTTTAAGTAGAGGTTCAAGTGTGCTGTGAGATAAAAAAAGGTTGAAAAACACTGCTCTGGAGAGAACTGGTCTCCTCGTTCCATGAGCTGTACCTGGTCCTCTGCCCGCCCATTCTTCCCTGCCAAGTTTTATTCTGTGTTCTCTTTCCATAGCAGCCAGCTTGCTGGCTACTGTCATATTAGTAAATGTTAGTTTACTAATTGGTTTCACATTAATTCTAACAGTGGCATAAATGGCTGGCAGTGACTTGTTTTCTGGAGATATTTTAATTGAAGCCTTAGAATTTAAACCAAAGTAAATTGGGAGAATTTTAAGGAATTTGGCAGCTTAGTGGAGGGTGTTTTGTTTTGTTTTGTGGGGGTTGGGTGCCTTCTGAAGAGCTCATGAGTCCTGCCACTAAGGCTGTCTCTTTTCCTGCCTGTAAGGCTGATCCGCATGGTGGACCTATAGCTATTGCTTTTTGGTTTGTTGGCGAATGGTTGGTGTGGCAGGACACAGGGAGCCTAGACTGAGGAGAAACTGAGCACAGGTAAGCCAAGTCCTGAGGGTTGAAATAACCTCACTCACTAGCCAGGCTTACGGATGAAACTGAGAGCGCCTACATATTGTATCCTTTATTGTTGAGGAGCAGAAATGTAGACTAGTTCAGAATGAGCTTCCAGAAGAATTCTGTTTAAAATGTCTATGAACACTGTTGAGGAGAAACGTCTCTTATGGAGTGGTTTAAAGATGGTAAAAGTGGATGTAACACACAGTGATGTTCCCTTCCAGATGACATGGAGTCTGGCTAAGAGTAGGAAACCATGTGGCAATTAGATATTGATTGCCTTGAAGAAGGAAAATTGTTGCAAGACTGAAGTAGGAGGATCACTTGAACCCAGGAATTTGTAGCCATCCTGGGCAACATAGTGAGACTCCCATCTTTATAATAATGAACAAAAATGTCCCTGGGAAATCTTAAGGGCTATGAGAATAGACACAGAGTTGATCTAACTAGTCTAGGAGGACTTAGTAGAGATAAGCGTAAGTGTATAGATGAGTTAATGAACAAATGAATGTTGACGCCACACTGGGCTGGTGGAATTGGATTCTTAGATTTGCGGGTCAGTTACTGCTCTTTGATTTCATCCATCTGCCTATGTCAGAGTCCCTTTTGCTGCCTATATTCCTAATCCCTGCCCTGGAGACCCCCTCCCACATCCCCAACTTCTCATACTCAGTAGTTCTTCTTGGACCTGGCCTTCTTGAGAGGATCTTAATTCAGTTGTAGACATGATCAGTTTTGGTTCACAGTTGGACCATGTCGTCTGGCCTCCCGACTGCCAGGCTGCTCAGTCATTCCCAGTATCAGCTGTCAGGGAACTTTCAGCTGTGTCTTTGGAGAAACCTCACTCCCTTCTGCCAGTTGGTTTCTCTGGGATCTCTGACTCCCAAAGATTCCTTCGGTCCACCCCACAGGTAATTCCTACTTCTGGGTTGCTCCAGCATTTGTGTTTGCTTCTCGTAGTTCTTTTTTTTTTTTTTTTTTTTTTTTTTGAGACAGAGCCTCAAGCTCTCCCCCTGGGTAGAGTGCTGTGGCATCACAGCTCACAGCAACCTCCAACTCTGGGCCCAAGCGAGTCTCCTGCCTCAGCCACTCAAGTAGCTGGGACCACAGGTGCCTGCCACAACGTCTGGCTATTTTTGGGTTGCAGACGTCAGTGTTGTTTGGCAAGCCTGTGCTGGATTCGAACTCGCCACCTTAGGTGTATGTGGTGGGTGCCTTAGCCACTTGAGCCACAGGTGCTGAGCCCTTCTTATAGTTCTTGATGGTTGGTTGCTTTGCCACGTGGGGGTGGTGGGCCTCTGTCTTCCTCTCACTTCATGACCTGTAGAATCATACTGGCTAGAAAGCCTTGTCAGAACTTTAGAATGTTAGACATGCTCTCTGTGGCACATTTTGTCACTAATGCTACACTACTGCCACAACACATTTACTGTTAGAGAATGGGGGCTAATCTGCTAATCAGTCTCTCCCATAATAACTGACAGCTATGCCACAAGATCAGTTTGCCCTACCGGGAGTTACCTGGAACCAGGGGAACCTCCCTGTCTTCCTAGAACCCCTGCCTCTGTTTCCCTCTTTCCTGTTTACTTTGTGCAGCCCTCCTTCCCCCTCTCCTTCCCTATCCCTCATTCCTGGAAGGAGTCCGTCTACCCCTCCTTTTCCTCGTATGTGGCCTTATTAAGAGGAGAAGAGTATTGTCAAACTTCAGTCTGGATTAGCATTTTCTTTAAACAAACATTAACATGGTGCTCACATAACTGAATGTGTAGCTGTCATGTGACAGAATCTTAGTTTTACCTTACGGATTACTGGTCTTTATTCTAAAGCTGTAAGCCTTGGTCTAAATAAGCCATGGTTGACTAATTTAGGGTATTTGGAAACTTGTTAAAGAAATCTCTGTGCAACAATGTCTCTTAAAAGAAGATAAGCCCTGACTTATAAAGCAATGACATAGCATCGGATTAAAAACCCTCCTGCCCTTTATATTTGAGAGCATTGCTAAGTCTCACAATTAGTAAAGAGAAAAAAAAATCATTGCATACTCCACCGCTCTGTGACCATCTCCAAGATTATGTGATTAACTCAGCTGTAGTGGGTGGCTAATTGGCTAAGCTTTAATCTTCACACCACCAACGACGTAGAGGATTATAGCGAATCGGAAGTTGTTGAGTTTGAGGTGGTAGTTATGTCAGGAAGGATATATTAAGCAGAGCCATTGCTAAAATCAAAAGAAGATAGTGAAATGTCCACATTTTCTTACAGATTTTACATTTAATCTTAGTTATATTTTTTCTTGAGCTACCAAAGCATGGTAGTTCCAAGGTGTATTTCATATCACCCTATGGGTAGCCATCATGGGCAAAAGAAAAATACATGTTAAATCTTACATTAAAAATACATCTTATTTTAAACCTTTGCATTTTTTATTTCAGTGTAAAGCTTAGTTTATGGGGAGGATGATTTACACCTAATAGGATTTAGATTTCCTAAAGAATCACTGATTTACACTTTGTTCCTTAATGTTGTTAACACATGACCAAGCTCCTCTTCTAGAAGTAGAAAGTTGCTAATAAATACACTCTTGCTTCATTAGCTCATGGGAGATAATGGACAAGCCATAAATACTTGTCCCATTTATTTATGCCCTAGAAATTAAGTAATTTCCTAGCTTTTCTGACATTAAGCTGTGCTAAAATCAATACAAGTTTGCTTTTCTTCTCTATTACTTGAGCCCAAGGATAGTTGAACCAAGGCAGTATTAATTATAGTCAAGAATATTAAATAAAATTCTCTTCTAGCTTAATGAAACATAGGTAAAGAAGCAAAAATGTAGGGAGGGGGAGGGGAGAGGAGGGTAAGGAGGGGGTTGGGTGGAGGGAGGGTGATTCGAGGGATCACCTCTATGGTCTATCTTACAAAGGTACAAGTGAATCTTTCTAAAAGTAGAATATAAACGTCTTAACACAATAACTAAAAAATGACAGGAAGGCTATGTTAACCAGTTTGATGAAAATATTTCAAATTATATATGAAAACACCATACTGTACCCCATGAATGCATTAATGTACACAGCTATCATTTAATAAAAAAAAAAAGAAGCAAAAATGTGGTGATAAAGCAAATTTTCCATTAAATACGTATTTGAATACCCACTATGTTCTGAGAATGTGATGACAAAGGAAAAACACCTCCTTTTTGTGGTTGAGGTATATTGTCCTGTAAGAAAGACTAAAATAAGGTAAAGAATCACACGAATAAGTAAATTCAGCAGAAAGCTATTGTGCTTTGAGAGAATACCAATGGGGAGCTGATTTAGCTAGGGAGACTATTTAGTATCCCACTGCTATTTAATACTAAATCATTTTCTTTGTTGCTGGTGTGTATTTCTTGATGAGATTTTAGATACCTCAAGGACAATAGAATGTTTAATAAATACTTAATGAGTAAACATCTTTATGCTTTTTATCTTCCATAGCATCTAGCATAGGGTTGGGTAGACAGCAGGTGTATTTTTGACTGCTGTTAACTCCTTTAATTTTAAGTTAGACAGGTGAGAGATTCAACAGCCCGAGGGTACCATATAGGATCCAGGTTCTGGCTCTTTCTTCAGAGTGTTGGCTTTCTCTGAGGAGAAAATTTTTCATTGATTGCAAGGCTGATTGGGAATGTACTCTAGTAACTGTACTCTAGTAACTCAACAAACCTGGGAATATCTGACTTAATACATGAAAGCTTTTTTGCCATGTAAAAAAGTCATGTAAAGGTGATTCAGAGATTCAGGTTGTTTCCATTTTAGGGCTGTGCCATCATGACACAAGGCATCCATGTCCCCATGACTGGAGAAGACAAGGTGTGTGGAACTCACACCCTCCTGACATGCTTGGGCCTGCGAGTTTTGTACATTCAGCCATTGGCCGTAACTAGTCACATGGCTCCACCCTACTGCAGGGGAGGCTGGGAATGGAATCTTTCTGTATCTTTAAGAAGAGTGGTTAGAGAAGCACACTGCTTTGTCTCTGCCTAGCTAATTATTTTGGGTAGTTTGGAAAGATGAGTTTGGGGTACAGTCCTGCTGCTCTAATTCAGCAAAGATTGCGATCAGAAGTTAGAGGAGCACAAAGTGGGCTGAGAGATGACATGGTGGGATTTGTTCATCACTTACAATACTCATTCTTGAAGAGTTCAGTCAGGAGAAATAGATCACAACACCCTGAAATTAGTGCAGATGGGTCTGCAGAAGTGTCATGAAGACTAGAAGGGCAGGTGTTTTTTCCAGCAGTCAGTGGAAGAGACCAAGTCATCTGGGAAAGGTGGTGCAGATTGTCCTGACGTGCCCTGATGTTAGGTGGTGCCAGCGTTGGCTCAGGATGCTCGTCTGGGGGTGGGACGCCTTCAGCTGCCCTAGAGAATATTCCTACTCGAAACGTCTTAAATAAGGAGAAACACCCATATATTGTAATAGACCCATGATGCCATCAGGGATCCAGGTTCTCACTCTCCCTCCAGTTTGCCTTCCTCAGAGTTCTGGCTTCCTCTTCAGAGTAACTCTGCTCATGGTCCCAGCCACACTCCAAATATACCAATGGGAGAGGAGGGAGAATGTGCTTTGTGTAAGTGATATGTTCATATGGCTAGGAAATCTAAGACATGTTTAACATGTTTAACAGGGATCAGTGAAAACCCTCCCACTATGCCTTCCACTCCTCAACAGAAGTACTTAGTGTTAATTTTTGGCATATTTGTTCAAGGTTCTCTTAAGCATATAACGGCAGATATAAATCTATTATTTCCCTTTATCTTTTGCACAGATGGTAGCATATTGAACATACCATTCTGCAACATTCTTTTGTCCCCTGATCAAGTATCTTGGATATTTTGCCAGTCATGGTGTAAGGTTTTGTCATTAGGTTTTATAGCCTTATAATATTTCATCGTATGTGTGTATATACCATAACTTATTTAACTAGGAGCTTATTAATATTTATGTGTATTTTATTACATACAGAAATAAAGTAGCAAATACTTTATTTGCTACTCAAGCAATCCCCCTTGAACGTAAGGGATTTCACTTGTGTGAGAATATATCTCTAGATAAGTTCTTAGAAGTGGGGTTTTTTGTCAAAGAGTTTATGCATTTGTAGTTTTGACAGTGTTTGGCAGTTGCTCTCCAGTGGAGTAAAATGGTTTAGACTTGTGCCAGCCATTTATGTGCATGGTTGTTTCTCTATTTAGTCTTTCCCAAAAAGTTACTAAGCTTTTTTGCATACTAGTACATAAAGATAATTTTTTGACAGTTCTATATAGTAATATCTTAGAGTTTTATGTAATTACTATATATAATTAGACCAGGGTTGTAAAGAAATTCTCCTGTGCTTTTTTTCTGGTATGCTCATGGTTTTATTTTAGAACAGCTAAATATTTGATCCATTTAGAATGGGGGAAAAGTATGAATTTCACTTTTTTCCTACTTGGCTACCTTATTTTTATGGCTGATCAAATTTTTTTTTTTTTTTTTTTGCAGTTTTTGGCCAGGTCTGGGTTTGAACCTGCCACCTCTGGCATAAAGGGCCAGTGCCCCCCTCCTTTGAGCCACAGGCACCGCCCATGCTGACCACATTTTTTATTGGTCACCTTATTTTCAAATTTGGAAAGCTATCTTTATCATAATACTTTTTCAGATGTATTTTAATCTGTTTATGGACTTTGTAATGTGTTCCATTGGTCCTTCTGTCTGCTAATGTCCCATTAATTAAATTATTTTCAAAGGTTCAAAGCACAGTAAGTATATGCTTTCACTTTCTTTTGACCAACATAAGTTAAGTGTGCCATGGAAGTTTAACAAGTGTGCCGTGAGATAAAAAAGGTGGAAAACAATGTTGTAGGTTATATATTTACCTCTGAGATTGGTTATTGCTTGAAGGGATCTCTGTAGATCAGAAAGGAAGCTCTAGTAGCAGCCTGAGTTCCAAATAGATCCTAAATGTAAAGAAAGATTATCCGTTTGTCTGATCGATTAAGTAAATGAAGCCAGGTACCTTGAGATCTGAATAGATATTAGTCATTGCACCTCCACGTCATTCATCAAGTCGGCGAAGGTATCTGGCTATTACCATATGAGCTGTAATGAAGCACATCTTTCCTCAGGTGGTTGGTAGCCCAACATGGTAGTTTCTCAAGTGGTTTTTCAAAGCTAGGTGAAAAAGGTGTATCAAATGAAGACAGAGTTTAACGATACTATTTATAACAGTCAAAGGATGTATGAGACCTACACACTGAACTACAAAACATTAGAAAAATTAAGGAAAACCTAATATGTATATATAGTAGTCCCCTTTACCCATAAGGGGTATATTCTAAGACCTGCAGCAGGTTCCTAAAATGTCGGGTAGTTCTGAACCCTGCATCTACTGTGTTTTTTCTTATAAAGATGATATGATAAAGTTTAATTTATAAATTTGGCAAAGAGATTAACAAAAATAAAAAGAACAATTATAACAATATACTGTAATAAGTTATTGAATATAGTCTGTTGCAACCCCTTGGGCCCTTGTGGCCCTGGTCTCGATCACAGCAGAAAGGAACCAGGCGTGACACGGATTAGAAGTACAAGCTTGTGGGAGATGGGCTAGCCCTTCTTAGCAGGGCAGCCCCAAGCAACCTCCGCACCAGCCTTTTATTCACCAGCCTTTTATTGAGCCTGTACAACAACACAGGTGATGGGAGTAATTAACAAATGACTATGTGCTGAATGAAGACTTGGGCTCTTCCATAAGGAGCACCTGTGGATGAATGGCCCGCGGATGATCTGAGATGATCTGAGCAGATCATCTTGCTCAGAGGTTGTCTGTCTCTTGGCGTCCCCTACAATAGTCTCTCTCTCAAAATATGTAATATTTTCAGACCA
Source organism: Galagoides demidoff (assembly GCA_963574575.1). NCBI lineage: Eukaryota > Metazoa > Chordata > Mammalia > Primates > Galagidae > Galagoides > Galagoides demidoff. The sequence continues at coordinate 31,478 of CAUYQV010043287.1, read as the reverse complement.
CAGTTGAGTGTAGGTAACTGAAACCATGATAAGCAAAACCTCAGATGGGGGAATTTTGTGTCTGAAAATTGAGAGAGTCAATATTGTAAAGATGTCAATTCCCTCAAGATTGATGCATAGAGTAGAGCAAACCCGTTACAGTCCCCAGTCAGTTTCTTGTTTCTGTTTTTTCAACTTTAAAGGGTGATTATAGCTACAGTTTATGTGGTAATACAAAAAGCCAAGAGCCCAGGCAGCTTTGAAGAACACAAAGGCTAGAGGACTGACATTACCATAAAGCTGCAGTGCAGTGTTGGCACAAGGACTGGCAAGTGAACCAGTGGACAAAGTGGAATTCAGAATCAGCTCCACAGACGTAATGTCACCTGATTTATGATAAAGGTAGTCTTTTCAATAAATGGTATTATGTCAACTGGATATACATATGGAAAAAATGAATCTTGGTCTCTGCTGTCACCCTGTGTAAGAAATCAATTCCAAAACAATTATAGATCTAAATGTGAAGGGTCAAACGAGAGCTTTTAAAAGAAAATAGAATATTTTTATGAGTTTGGGATAGGTGAAGATTTCTTACCCAGGCCACAGAAAGCACTGACATAAAGGAAACACATGATAAATTGGACTTCATTAAAATAAGAAATTCTGTTTATTGAAAGATACCACAAGAGTGAAAGTCAAGCCACAGCATGGAAATCTGTATTTTCAGGGCATATATCTGACACAGGAAATGTGTCTTGGATATAGAAAGAACTCCTATAAATCAAGAAAATGGCAAACAACTCATTAGAAAAAAAATAGGCAGAAGACTTGAACTTGGATTTCACAGATATTCAGTGGCTGATGAACATATGAAAAGGTTTTCAACTTCACTAGTCATCAGGAAATTGCAGACTTAAACCATAATATCATACTATTGCACCAAGAATGGCTAAAATTGAAATGACAAACATGTCAAGTGTTGCCAGGCCATGGAGCAACTGGAATTCTCATATACTACTGGGGGGACTGTAAATTGTACAACTTCTTTGGAAAACTGTATTTGCTAAAACAGAACTGTTATAAAAGACATGCATGATGGTGATTTTTCAACTGGTGTGCTGTGGGCTCTTCAGTATGCCACGAAAATTTTTAAAGATCAGTATTTTTGAATGAAGTTCAAATGAGAGCTTTTAAAAGAGTAGTAAATATATTCTCTTTTTTACTTTTATTGGACCAACATAATTTAAGTGTGCCATGGAAGTTTAACTATAGGTTCTAGTGTGCCGTGAGATACAAAAGGTTGAAAAAACTTATACAAGAACGTTTATGGAAGTGCTAATCTTAATAGTCCCATCTGGAAGCGACCCAATGCACATCTACATCATGATGGTTAAATACAATATGGCACGTACAGCAAGTGAGAATAAACAATCTATGGCTACATACCTCACTGTGAAAGAATCTCAGACATCACGGGGAGTGGAATGGGCCAGATATGTGTTGTGTGATGCCTTTCCTGTAAAGGCAAAATTAACTTACAGTGTTATCCATCGTAAGAGCGGTTCCCTTCGGTAGGAAGTAATGGCTGCAAAGGAGCATGAGGGGCTCCGGGGGTTGTGGTAATGCTTTGTCCCTTGCTCTGGGTAGTGGTTAACTGAGTAGTCACTTTCTGAATTATCTTTGAGCTGTTCACTTGTGATTTTTGTTTGTATGCTTTACTTGAATTATAGAATATGCATGTAAATACAAACATTAAATATGTTTGTGTACCACAGGCATATTAGTCTACATATGTATATAGTTGTATACTTGTATACATGTGTAGTATGTGTACTTATACGGAAGTCTGTATACAAAGAGCCTCCAAGAGCGATGTCCTGAACAGACCACAAGATGGAGATGTAAGTCAGTAGGAGGGGAGATTTATTCGGACCCTCCCAGTTGCTAGCTTTTGATGAGTTACAAAGTTTTTCTGTCTGGAAAGTGAGAAGAGAATGTTGTTAGTATTGCTCCTATTTCCTAACCTCAGGAAAGGAATCGCGGTACTTTCTGTTCCTCTCTCCCCCCTACTTGACCTGTTTGTCATTTTTATGCTTCGCCTGTAAAGACTCTCTACAGACTTTGCCCCAACCCCAGTCTATTACTGTTCCTTTCATTCTCCCTTTCTTATTTTTTCTTTTCATATCTATCTTTTCTATTTCTCTTAACTCCTGAAAAATGTGCTTGATATTAGCATTTCTCTGTTTTAATTTTTGTCTTCTTATTTTTTGTTTTTGAAAGAAGGGCTCTTTCAGTACCTGCTCCTAATAGCTTCTCCTTCAGTTATCACTTGTCTTTGTGGATTTTAGTTTTCTTATTGTCATCCCTTCCCTTTCCCGCTTCTATTATGCAAAAATAACTCTTTAGTTGGATTTAAAGTATTAACATGACATATGCTCATAACGAGTCAAACTATACTGATGTGTAATCCGGAAATTAATATTCTTTCTTTCCCTCCTTCCAGTGTCATTTTCCTAAACAGTCTTAACCATTTATAAGGTTTTCTTTCCCACATTTATCCGTGTTTGTGCAAATACATATTTACATAAATAAGTTTTCCTTTCCTACTCTTATGAAAACAAAATCGAACCATACATATTTCTCTGAGATTTTTCCACTTCAGTTTGGACATTGTTTCACGTCAATAGATCTAACAAATTCTTCTCAATACCTATAGTCCACGGTGTTAATATGCATTTTCCAGCCACTCTCTATTGGGCGGATGTTGGGTTGTTTAGTTTTTTGCCATTACAAACAATGCTGCAGTAAATATAAGGATTTGTGGCCTCTATTTCTGTGGGACAGAGTTCCCAAAGTGAGGTTACTGTGGACAAAGGGACAGGTGTCTAAAATTTTTTTTTTAATTGAATGGTAACTATGTACATTAATGCACTTCTGGGGTACAGTGTGGGGTTTTCACATGCAATCCGAAATACTTCCATCAAACTGATCAACACAGCCTTCATGTCATTTTCTCAGTTATAGATTTAAAACGTTCTGATTCTACTCTTAGAGAGTTTCACTTGTACCCCTGTACAGGTGTCTAAAATTTAACAGATATTGCCCTGTCCATTTCTTAAAAACTGTGGTGGTGCTTTACATTCCCTCCAGTAATATGTGGGAGAGCCCCTCTTTCTGCACCTTAGCTGTCAGTGGGTGTTACAGAACTTGTGAGCTTTGCTGGTGGTCTAAAGGGAAAAAATGGCGTCTTGTTTTGAGTTCCAGCCTTTTGATATGGTGAATAAAGAGGCTCTGCTGTTGCATGCATTAATTTTAAATTATAAAAATTGAGAATTAAAAAAGACATTCCAGTCCACAAATCAGCAGGAAGAAAGAGGAGTTACCTATATATACTATATTTAGGTTCAAATTGTGTTGATGCTTTTAAAAAATCTGTCCTTAGCAGAAGGGAATATGGAAATTATGTGTGGTTTGGGGAAGTCTTTTTATCTTGCAGAAAACAACTAGAGGATAATACATGATGGCATATGTGATGAAGTGCTACATTATGTGTGGGAGGGGCCATAAAAGGTCTAGGAGTGCAGCCCCCAACCCTACTCACCACCGCAGTCCCCTGCCCACCACCTCCTGTGCAGCCCAGTTCCTAGCAGGCCACAGACTGGTACCCATCTGTGGCCCCAGGGTTGGGGACTGCAGCTCTAAAGTGTGGTTTGTACAGTGAAGTAGTAAAGAGCTTGGTCATCATTAGAATGTGAACTTTAACCAGCAGGTGGCTCTCAGTCACCATAAATTTGGTAGAGCAACTAATTCATTTCTCACTTGGAATTTTTAAGTTTTTTGTGTATCACCTCTTTTTGCTCCCTTCCACTGTTAAGGTACCGTGATCATCACACACTTAAGGTAAAGAGATGTTCCTTTTGGTTTCATTTGCTAGATTTTAGATTAACTAAGTGGTTCTCAAGAATAGCACTCTGGGGTTTCTGAAATTCAAGTTGAAGTCCAAAGTAGTGACTGCTTGATGGCCTTTTCCACTCTGCATTTCTGTTCTTCTGTGAACTGTTTTATTGAGGTTTTCATTTAATGTTAAAACTTTTTCTTGGTAAATATGGCCAGCACTGAGTAGGATATGAAAATAATTTGTTTAAAATTAGAAGAATATTTAATCTTAAAGGTGCTATAGTGAAATGTCCTTGGATGATATGTAAGGAAGATATTTTCCTTGTTTGGGTTCTTATTTGTTCTGGACTAATACTCAATGGAAATTATTTATTCATTTTAGCAAAAAAAAAAAAAATTGAGTATTTACTTTGCAGTAGATACAATGTTAGGTTTTTATTGTCCCCAGAGTATCAATTCCATGAGATATTTATGGCTGTCTTGTTCACTTTCAAGTTACTTGATTAGTGCTTGACACATAGAAGGTATTCAGTAAGTATTTGTAAGATGGATGGATGGATGGAAGGAAGGAAGGAATAAACAAATGAAAAAAGGATCAGATTCGAAAAATGGGACAGTATTGGACTAAAAGAAGTTAACAGGTCAGTAAATGTGGCTACAAGTAGTCATACATCCATATAGCATTATCTTGAAGGATGAATTTTACTTTGGAGTTGTTATTAGGAGCTATGTTGAAGTTCAAAAGGTAATGAAAAGTTTCCCTTTCCCTAAGTTGCATCATTTCTTCCAGGTTGAAAATCTGTATTCCCTCTGTCCAGTCCGTTCACCAGCACTGTGCAGTTTCCCTTTGAATCGCTGTGTTAATTGTCCCTGTCTCAGATCCCGGTTACCTCTGACCTAAATTACGCACTGGCCTTTGCCCTGCCTTCCTGACTGCAGCCTCTCTTCATACTGCATATGAAGCCTGCATATTGTTGCCAGACTTTGTCTCTAAAGAATTTATGTTAGAGAATCTATTTCTGATTGAAATTTGAGCCTCAGTGCATCTTTATACTCACAGAGAGAAAATATTTTTGAAGGAAGTAATTACCTTCTTACACCATAGCAGTGTCTTCACATCCACAGGCAAGTCTAGTTACGAAGTTTTGCAGATTTAATTCACTGACACTCTAGAAATACCTTCTCTAGTTCTAACTGCAAACCTCCCTGTGGTCTGTGAATACTCAAAACACTGATATTTTTCCCAGACAAAACAAACATTTCGTATAGTCACTTTGACATCTTTTTGAAATGCTAAGAAAAGCTAAAGCAAGCTACTTCTTGGAATTCACTGCTTTTTCAATTCTGTATTCAGTTGATAAGAACGCCCTCCCTATGAACTCTAACAAGCTTCAACCTCATTTGTCAGCAGAAAGACATGGATTGTCTGCACCCCCCCCCACTGATATTATCTTAATTTAAATAATGTACATCATTTTCTTTTTAGAATGAAAATGAAGTCATTTTATGCCTTTAGAACGTGATTGTGAAGCTTACTGGTTAAATCTTGATGAGATAGCTAACATTTATTAATGTGACATTTATCTGATAAGTTCTGTCTTGAGAGAATATGAATAAGATTATTGATTTATATAAAAATCACAGTCTATACTAAACTCGGAAGCGTACTCTGTAGCATTTCCTTTTTTTAACTTTATAGAGGAGAAATGCTCCTTCCGTGTCATTTCAGAAGTGAGGTTGAGCTACAACGTGTTTTACTGACAGAATTCCCTTTCATGTAATTCTCTCCATCTGCTTGAACAGTATCAGTCTTTGCTGCTGAAGTCTTGAAGGCAGATTATGTTTTGCTTTACTTGTTTTTTTTTTTTAACCTCTGAAGATGAGAATCTTAAATATTTCTCTCATTTTGGTCTCTTTTGCTTAAAAAACCTTAGTGCTTTTCCCCATTCTGTTGCATAAACACTTACCGAATGCTTGTTCTCTGGCGTATTTGTAGGCTCTGGTTTTTTGTTTTTTTTGGGGGGGGGGTCCTGGGGATATAAACATGACTGTCATGTGGCCTCTCTCCTCACAGAGCTCATAATTTAGGAAGGGAGACAGATGAGTAAATAACTAACTACAATCCTGCTTGATAAATGCCACGTTGGAGGTTGTGGACGCAGTGCTATGGGAGCACCAGCCAGTGATTAATTCAAGGCAAGGGGGTGGGGCCAGGGATCAGGAAAGACGGAGCAGCCGAATTGACATTTGAGTTGAGCCTTTGGGGATGAATAGAATTTTGCCAGATGGACAAAGGGGGTGGGGGTGGGGATACTCCAGACTCATACAGAAACATGAGAGTGTGAAAGTTTGTGCCTTTGTCTGAGTCCTGGTGCAGGAGAAGTGGGGTATGGAAGGGGGGATGTTGAGAGATCACTGGGGCCATGATATAAAGCTTACACTTGATCTGTAGCTTCTAGGGAGCCATGAAAGTTTTGAAACCAGGAAATGATGTGGTGAGATTGTTTCAGAAAGATGATTCTGGCAGTAGCTGAGTGTAAAATGATTTAGAATGAGGGTGCCTGGGAACAGGGGGACCTGTTAGATAGAAGACTGAGGCCATGTTTTGCATGAGATGGGATGAGGGTCAGCACCATGGGGATGGGAATGAGGGCTAGACTCGAGACCGTTTGTAAGGGAGGCCTTGGCCATTGAGATATGGGAGACAGGAGACCAAAAAGAGGCTTAGATGACATGGGAATATTGTGATGCTTCGAGCAAAATGGAGAGCACAGCCAAAGAAACAGTCTATGGGGTGAAAATACTGAATTTGATTTTGGATTTGTTGAGTTTGAGGAGGCTCACCCAGTTGGCAATTCCTAAATGAAAAGCCGTAAATGCAGATAAAGGATCCATAGGCTGATATCATGGGTAGAGGTTAATTTGTAAATGTCTAGTGCTGTGGTTTGCAGTCAGGATAAGGGGTAGGCGAACAAGCCTGGCCTGAGTTTTTATACAGGGTAGACATAAAGTTCGTGTGCAATTTACCAGTTTACTATATTGCCTCTCTGGGGAGGGGAATATACCCTCGCTCACCACTAGCTGTGAATCCACCCGGATACCCAGATAATGTGTCTGATTTCATCTGTTCTGGACAGAGAATGGCTTTGAGCATTGCAAGCATCTGTTCCTATAGTCTGAAGCCACTGGAACAGATAGACTTGCTCAGAGAGAGACAATACAGTGAGAAGAGCAGATCTAAATGACATCCCCAAGGAATACCAACTTTCAAGGGGCAAATAGGAGAAAGGTACTTGCAACTTATAGAGAAGGAACTGTCAATGACGAAGGGAGGTTTGAGGAAGGCAAGGGAGGAGAAGCTTCACGGTAAGGGAATCAGATCAGCCATGACAAGTGAGGCCTGAATGAGGGGCCTGGTGAAAAGGGGAGGAGGATTTGGCGGTAAGGAGGTTATGGGTGAGAAGAGTGAGTGCTGGGGTGGAAGTTGGGATTGCAGTGGGCTGAAGAGTGAACCAGGGACAGAGAGGGGGACCTGGTGTGCAGAGCACACTACTCCTTAAGGAAGTGTGGCTGTGAGTAGGAGAGAAAGTAGTTACTTGAGCATTTAAGATGGGGAAGAACTAGTAGAAAGCTAAAATGATAAGATTCTGGAAAGAGTATGAAGATGAAATGTTAGAACAGGTAGAGACTCACTATGACTGTTTATCTTGAATTTAATTTAGAGTCAGTCTTTCAAATTTTGCCCACTGCTCACTAATTCCACACATGTTTACGATGCCCTGGAGATGCATGCATGTCTTTACCTTTTTTGAAATGCCTTACCATCCCTTCCTCACTCGGCTAGAACTTACCTGTTCCTCAATGTCATCTTGAGTCTCGGTAGAGCCTTGAAGTGGTAGAAAGGAAGTCTGGGGTTAACATGTAGAAGATGTGAGTTTTGAATCCTTAGCTCTGCACCTTATATATGACCTTGAGAAAGTCACTTGCTGTCTGTTTGCTTTGGTTTTCTTGTCAGTAATACTTGTACTGACTTACACATAGGCTTGCGTGTTGTTTACAAGTTGATATTTGGGAGATGCCTTTGAAATCACAAAATGTAGCACAAGTGTGTGATATTATAATGTCCTGGCAGCTCTTAGTGATTTTATTCATATATGGCTTTCGCTGAAAGAATTAATCCATTTAATTCATTGAACAATTTTCTTTCAGTGCCTGTTATACCAGCCCCTGCCCTTGTGGAGCTTGTATCTAGTGTGGGAGACAGAAAATACACATGTAGTGGCTGATGGTTTAAGTGCTGTAAAGAAAAATCAAGCAGGTTAAGGAGGAGGAGGGTGAATGAATGACAGGGATGCTCTTTTCGATGGAGTAGTCAGGGAAACCTCTGAGGAGGTGGCATGCGAGTGAGGGAGCAAGGCCTTGTGCCTGGGGAAGAGTGCCTCAGCCCCGAGATGGGAATGTCCTCATGTGCTCTGGAAGAGCAAGGAGGCCGGGGTGACTGGCAGGTTAGAGTGAAGATGTTGCATGTTATGCTAAGGGTGATTGGAAGATGCTGGAAGGTTTTGAGCAGAGGAAGCAGATTTTTTTTTTTTTATTATTACTTTTATAGCTATGTGGGGAGTAGACTGCAGGGGATAGGAGTAGAAAGAGGAGAGAGGCATACAGGGCAGTAGCAGAATGGAGAAGAAATGGTCTGATTCCAGATATATTTCAAGGAATTTTCTAATAGATGACCAGGGGTATAAAAGACAGAATCCAAGGTTTGGGGTCTGAGCCACTGAATCAGTGATGGGTTTAAATGGACATTGGGAGAGGAGGGGAGAGGAGAATGGGTTTTGTGAGGAAATGGATCTTTTTATCTGTTCTTATTTGTGCAACTGAGTACTTAATGAGATAAACCTTTATTAAAGCTGTAAAGATCTTGGCTGGGTGTGGTGGTTCACACCTATAATTCTAGCACTCTGGGAGGCTGAGCCAGGTGGATTGTCTGAGCTCAGGAATTTGGGACCAGCCTGAGCAGAAAAAAAGGCCTGTTTCTACTAAAAATAGAAAAATTAGCTGGATATTATGGTGGGCACCTATAGTCTCAGCTACTTGGGAGGCTGAGGCAGGAGGATTGCTTGAGCCCAAGAGTTTGAAGGTTGCTGTGAGCTATGATGTTACAGCACTCTAGCCTTGGTAACAGAATGAGACTCTGTCTCAAACATACACACACAGAAACACACACACACACAAAAAAAAACACCTGTAAGCATCTTAAAGATCTTCCAAATCAGCAATGTCTGGCAACAGGAAATACTGTCTTCAGGATTAGAAAGAATACCTATTTCCTCCAACCAAGATTAGTTTTTCCACTCACACCCCCCCCACACTGTTAATGAGGGTATAGTATTCCTCAAATGTTGGGCCAGAAAAGTTAACTTCTTTCATGGGTGAGCAAAGCAGGGCTGAAGAAGTTATTTGAGTTGCCCAGGGATACAAAGCTAGATAGTCTCCTGGTTTAGTGTATTTCATGTTGGTTAGTTTCTCTTTTCAATTTGACTATAAACCCCTGGAAAGCAAGAATTATGTTTTGAATTATTTCATATTTTTTTGAACCTGGAATAGTACCTAGTAATAAAGGCACCAAAAGTCACCAACCCAAAATGTTGAGCATAAACCTCAATGAAAAGAAAATCAGATATTCTACATATAGGGATTCCTATGCTCTTGTGATCTCACCTGCTCTTGTCCATTGCTGGATTTCCTGGTAGGTTTGCCACATCTGCAAAGTAGGGAAAATGGAGGTGGTGTTGGTGCGTAGCTTCCTGGGAGTACTTTAGTGAAAGGTGACTGCAAATGAGGTATGTAGCACTTTTTCTAGGATGAGTTTGCAAACTTAATTGTTTGATCTTGTATAAGGTCATGTGATCTTCAAACATGAACAATTTAAATTCCTCTTTTCCAATTCGGATGCCCTTTATTTCTTTCTCTGGCCTAATTGCTCTGGATAAGATTTCTGGTACTGCATAAGAGTTGAGAGTGGATGGGCGGCACCTGTGGCTCAAGGGGTAGGGCACTGGCCCCATATGCCAAGGGTGGTGGGTTCAAACCCAGCCCTGGCCAAAAAAAAAGAAAACAAAAAAAAAGAGTTGAAAGTGGCCACTCTTGTCTTGTTCCAGTTTTAGAGGCAAAGTGTTCTGCTTTTCACTTTGATGTTAGTCATGCTTTGTCATACGTGGTCTCTGTTGTGTTGATGTACGTTTCCTTTCATACCTAACTTATTTTTTTATACCTAATTTATTGAGAGCTTTCATTGAGATGGTGAATTTTATTAACTTTCATCAAATGCCTTTTTGCTTATATTGAGATTATCGTATGGGTATTGTCTTTCATTATTGATGTGCTGTGTCACCTTTACTGATTTGCCTTGCTGGGATGACTCCTGCTTGATCATGATGTGTTATTTTTTGATGTATTGTTGGATTCAGTTTGTATTTTATTAAGGACTTTTGTGTCTATATTCATTAGGGACATTGGCTTGTACTTTTTTTTTTGTTTGTTTTTTTCTCTGGTTTTGGTATCAGGGTTATTCTGGCCTTATAGAATGAACTAGGAACAGTTCCTCTGCTTCAGCTTTTTGGAATAATTTGAAAACAATTGCTGTTCTTCCTTAAAGGTTCAGTGGAATTCAGCATTACAGCCATTGGGTCCTGTACTTTTCTTTGTTATGACTTTATGTTACTGATTCAATCTTGTTACTTGTTATCAGATTTTTTATTTCTTTTTGGTTCAATCTTGGGAGATTGAATGTGTCCAGGAATTTATCCATTTTTTGTAAATTTTCTAATTTATTGATGTATACTGTTCGTAGTTGTCTCTAACTATATTTTGTATTTCTGTGGTATCTGTTGTGACATCTTCTTTTTCATTTCTGATTTTATTTATTAGAGATAAGATCCTGCTGTGTCACTCAGGCTGGAGTGCATTGGTGTGATCATAGCTCACTATAACCTTGAACTCCTAAGCTCAAGGAATTCTCCGCCCTAATCCTCTCAGATTGCTGGGACAACAGACGCTTAGATAGGGTCTCACTGTGCTTTCCCAGGGTGGTTTCAAACTCCTGGTGGCCTCAGGTGATCTGCCTCAGTCTCCCAAAGCATTGGGATTACACGTCTGAGCCATTGTGCCTGGTTGACTTCTGATTTTTTGAGTCTTTTTTTCTTAGTCCAGCTAATGGCTTATTGATTTGTGTTTCCAAAAAGCCATCTTTTTGTTTTGTTGATCTTTTGTATTTTTTTAGTCTCTAATTTTATTTACTTCCCTGATTTTTATTCTTTCTTTCTTTCTACTAATATTGGGTTTGGTTTGTTCTTATTTTTCCAGTTTTTAAAGATATTATTAGGTTTTTATTTGAAATGAATCTAATCATTCTAGCTAGGTGTTTTCATGTTTTTTTGTTTTGTTTTGTTTTTTTTGACAGGGTCTTGTGCTGCCTAGTATAGAGTGCTGTGGCATTATCATAGCTCACTGTAACCTCAAACTCTTGGGCTCAAGCCATCTTCTCACCTCAGCTTTCCAAGTAGCTAGGACTATAGGTACACACTGCTACTCCCAGCTAGTCTTTCTAGCGTTTGTAGAGACGGGGCCTCGCTCTTGGTCAGGCTGGTCTCAAACTCCTGGCCTCAAACAATCTGCCTCAGCCTCCCAGAATATTAGGATTTCAGGTGTAAGCTACCATGCCTGGCCCATTCTAGTTTCTTTATTTGGGTATTTATTGCTATAAATTTGCCTCTTCATATTGCTTTTGCTATGTTCCATAAGTTTCAGTATATTATATTTCTATTTTCATTTGTTTCAGGGAATTTAAAAATTTTATTTCTTCCTTCACCCACTGGTCATTCATTAGCATATTTAATTCTCACGTACTGGTATAGTTCAAATGTTCCTCTTTGATTTCTAGTTTTGTTCCATTGTGATCAGGTAAAATACTTGATATGATTTTGATTTTTTTATTTTTATTTTTTGAGGCTTGTATCCTAACATGGAACATACTCTAAGAACATCACCATGGGCTGATGAAAATAATGTGTATTCTGCAGCCACTGGGTGAAGTGCTCTGTACATGTCTATTTGGTTTATTATAGTTGAGTTTAAATTCAATGTTTGTTTGTTAATTTTTCTGTAATAGATTATCTGTCCAGTGCTGGAGTAGGGTGTTAATGTCCCCAAGTATTGTGTCTCTCTTTCCCTTTAGACTTAATATTTGCTTCATTTATCTGAGTGTTCCAGTGTTGGGTGTTGGGTGCATATATATTTACAATTACATTCTATTGCTGAATTAATACCTTCATTATTATATAATATCTTTCTTTGATTCTTTTCAGCTTTTGACCTGAAGTCTGTTTTGTCTGATAAAGTATAGTATCCTGCTCACTTTTGTTTTCTGCTTGTTTAGAATACCTTTTTCCATCCCTTCACTTTCAATCTGTGTGTCTTTACAGGTTAGGTGAGTTTCTTACAGCCAGCATATATTTGGGTCTTTTAAAAACATTAATTCAAACCCAGCCCGGGCTGGCTAAACAACAGTGACAACTGCAACAAAAAAATGGCCAGACATTGTGGCAGGCACCTGTAGTCCCAGCTACATGGGAGGCTGAGGTAAGAGAATTGCTTAAGCCCAAGAGTTTGAGGTTGCTGTGAGCTGTGATGCCACAGCATTCTACCAAGGGCGACATAGTGAGACTCTGTCTCAAACAAACAAACAAAAAACAACAGCAAAAAAAACTAATAGGGAAAGAATATTCTTTTCAATAAATGGTGCTTGGACAACTGAGTTTCTATATACAAACAAATGAAGCTGAACTCCTACCTCACACCATAAAAATGAACTCAAACTGTATCAATGACCTAAATATAAAGGCTAAATCCATAAAATGCTTAGTAGAAAACTTCAGACCTTGGATTTGGCTAGGGATTATTAGACAAGACAACAATAGAATAAGTAAGAAAAAGCAAAATAAATTGAACATCATGAAAATTAAAAACTTGTATACAACAAAGGACATAATGAAGAAATTAGGAAGACAACCTATGAAATAGGAGAAAATGCTTATAAATCATAAATCTGACAAGGATTTAATATCCAGAATATATAAAATCTAGAATATATTCTTTATGTTAAGATGTTAGGGATGTCCAGAAAGTATCCAGCCATACATTGCAGTCAAATGCGCTCCCACTAAGGTCTACCCCTTCAGCCATGTAGTATGAAAAATAGATACATAAATGGGCAGATACTTTCCAGTCGGCCCTCATATAAGAAACTCCTACAGCTCAATAACAAAAGGACAAACAACCCAATTTTCAAAAATGGGCCAAGGACTTGAACAGATAGATGTTTTTCCAAAGAATATATACAAATGACCAACAAGCACTGAAAAGATACTCAACAGCTTTAGCTACCAGGGAAATGCAAACCAAAACGACAGTGCAATACACTTCACATCTACTAGGATGGCTATAATAATTTTTTTAATAAACAGTGTTGGCAAAGATACAGAAAAATTAGAAGGCACTCTTAAACACTGCTGATAAGGAAAATGGTACAGTTTCTATGGAAAATAGTTTGGTGATTTGTCAAAAAATTGAACACAGAATTACAACATAATCTAGCAATTCCACTCCTATGTACACAGCCAAAAGAATTGAAAACAGGGGCTCAAACAGATGCTTGCATGCCAATGTTCACTGCACCCTTACTCCCAATAGCCAAAAGGCAGAAAGAATGCAAGTGTCCTTAAACACATGAATTAATAAATGAAATGTGGTATATACATACAATAGAATATGATTCAGCCATAAAAAGGAATAAAGTATTGATACATACGACAACATGGATGGACCCTAAAAACATATGCTAAGTGAAGGCAGACACAGAAGGATAAAAACACTGTACATATGATGCCACGTGTTGAAATATTTAGACCAGAAAAATTCATAGAGATAGAATATAGATTAGAGGTTCCAGAGGCTGTGGGGAGAAGGGAATAGCGAGTTATTGATTAGTGAGTGAGTACACAGTTTCTTTTAGGGGCAATGAAAGAGCTTTGGGGAATAGATATGGTGATGGTGGTACAACAATGTCAATGTAATTAAAAGTGATTAAAATGGCAATTTAAGGGCTAAACATGTCAAGAAAGCCACAAAGCAGATGTCATTCCCTTTGCATTATCAAAAAGGTTGCCTATTCTTTCACTCAGTGGCCAACACTCTTAGTTCCATTTAAGTTCTATAAAGCCTATCTTCATGCTGCCCAGGTGACTGTGCCATTCGGCTCCACGCATTACTCCTCCTGGAATATTCTCATCTATACAGCGTTGAGAGATGTAGAATCAATAAGACCATAAGGTGAGAACCCCTCCCCAACTAAAGCAACAAAAACAACATTAACAAAAGGTAAATACTTAACCTGATTTATTGGAGCAACCAGGCTGACCCACGTGCATTGATTGGTGATTATTTGCATAGAGAGATGCCAAATACTTCAGAGTCTCTTTATTTTCCACTACAAAAAGGACAATTCAGAAGTCAGTGGAGAAATACAAAATATTTTTCTCCAAGTTCACCTTCATAGATACATGTCATCTTCTAGTAAATTTGACATTCCACTGAAGTTTATTGAGAAGTTATCAGAATTAACTAAATGGTTTTGTTTATCCCAAGATAATCAGACCAAGACAATAAACATCTACCACACTAAAAAACAAACTTATATTTGGGGGCAGCTGTGGCCTAATAGGAATATTCTTTGTAACTTATACTAAAACAATCCAAACTATCTCCATATATTGTGACCCCACAGAGATTCAACAAACACCTGTTTTACTGCCCGTGAGGTGTAATCAGTTAGTCAGAGTTTAAAACAGGGGAGGGTAACTCTATCTTGTTAAAGTTTGGTTACACATCATTTACCTGACGCTGGTGTCATGTCATAGTCACTTGTATTCCCTACGTCTATGTACATAATAATTACTCAATAAACGCTTGTGGACTTAAAAAAAAACATTCAGGTTCAGCCAGGTTGTATCTTTTAAATGGGGAATTTAATTTGTTTACATTCAAGGTTATTACTGACAGGTGAGGACTTACTCCAGTCATTTTACTGGTTGTGTTCTGGTGGTTTTATATAGTCTTTGTTCCTTCCTTCCTTATTGTTTGCTTTAGAGGTTGGGTGCTTTTTCTAATGATAGGTTTCATTCCGTTCTCTTTCTCCTTTGTATGTTAGCTTTATCAGTGAGTTTCATAGGTTAGCTTATTTAATGAAATGATTATTATCTTCTTGCTTTCAGAAATACGAGTCCCTAGAACATTTCTTCTCAGGCTAATCTAGTGGTGATGAATTTTTGCTTATCTGTGGAAGATTTTATTTCTCCATTTCTGAAAGATATCTTTGCTGGATATAATCTTGTTTGTCAGGGGTAGTTTCCTTTTAGTACTTAAATGTTTTGTCCCATTCTCTCTTGACATGTAAGGTTTTTGCTGAGAAATTTGCTATTAGTCTAATGGGAATTGTCTTATATGTGACTTGACACTTTTTCTTGCTGTTTTTAGAATACTTTGTTTTTGACTTTGGGCAATTTGACAATACTGTGCCTCAGAAGACGTAATTGGGTTAAATCAGTTTGTACTTCCGGGATCTGGATTTCTTTCCCTCTCCCATGACTTGGGAAGTTGTCAGCTATTATTTCATTAAATACGTCTTCTATATTTTCCCCTCTCTTCTCCTTCTAGGATGTCCATTATGTGAATATTTTTCACTTGTTCCTTAAGTCCTGTGGGCTATCTTTTTCTCTTTATTCTATTTTATTTTTTATTCTTTTTTGGGGGGTGTCTGGCTATGTTGTGTCAAAAGACCTTTCAAATTTAGAAATTTTTCTTTTGCTTGGTCTATTGTTGTAGCTCTCAATTTTATTTTGTATTTCATTTATTGATTTCTTGAACTCTAGGATTTCTGGGGTTTTTTTTGTTTTGTTTTGTTTTTTTGGGACAGAGTCTCACTATGTTGCCCTGGGTAGAGTGCTGTGGTATCACAGCTCACAGCAACCTCAAACTCTTGGGCTTAAGTGATTCTCTTGCCTCAGCCTCCCAAGTAGCTGGGACTATAGGTGCCCACCACAATGCCCAGCTTTTTTTTTTTTTTTTTTTTTTTTTTCAGTTTTTGGCCAGGGCTGGGTTTAAACCCACCACCTCTGGTATATGGGGCTGGCGCCCTACTCCTTTGAGCCACAGGTGCTGCCCAATGCCTGGCTATTTTTTCTACAGTTGTCATTGTTGTTTAGCAGGCCTGAGCTGGGTTCAAATCTGCCAGCCTGGCTATATGTGGCTGGCACCCTATACCCCGAGCTGCCTGTTTGGTTCTTTTTTATGATATCTCTTTGTTGATTTTCTCATTCAGATCATGAATGGTTTTCCTGACTCCATCGAATTGTCTATCTGTATTTTCTTGTGTTTGAAGATTTTTAAAAGGTTATTTTGAACTTCTTCTGCCATTTCCTGTATTTCCTTATGATTCAATTTTCCTATTGGAGAATTGTGTGTTCCTTTGGAGATGTCTCCTTTTTCATGTTGAATGTATCACTACATTTATTTCTACACATCTAATGAAAGAGTTGCCTTTGCTAAATTTTACTGGGTAGGTTTCACAAGAAAAGACTTATTTGTTATTGCTGGATCTTGGGATGTTAGTTCAGCAGGGTTATTGGCTTTGGTTCTGGGTAGAGGCAGTAGTGTCATCTGTGTGATTTTATCAGTTGTGATCCATGCTAGTGACATTTGGGTATGTCTCAGTGGCCTAGTCTGAGAGAGTTTGTAGTGCTGGTGATACAGCCTTGCTGGGGATGGGCTTGCTGAGCTATTTTTCAGATCAGTGGTGTGTGTGAGCATGATGGGTCGGCACACCTGGGATCTTGCTCTTTGCTTGGCTTTGGGCTATGGGCTATTACTCTGGCCAGGAGCACGGATGTGTGATTTCTCAGGTACTTCTCAGGCTCAGGATGTGGCCCTACAGTTTCTTGGCTGACTTGGGCATATGTATCTGCTGGAGGAGGCCCATCGGGGATGTTTCTCTGGCCTGGGAGGTGGGGGTGCAAAAGCTGTGTTTCAGACCCATGCACAGGACATAGATGCACAGTTGCTTGGCTGGCCTGGGGTGTATCTGCCCAGGGTGTCCACAGGGCTGTTTCTCATTTCTAGGATGGGGGCTTATAGCTGCTTGGCCAGGCTAGGGGTGTGTCTGCCAGGTGGTGGCATCAAGAGCTGGTGGGGTTCTTAGCTTGCCTTTCTCTGCAAGGGTGAGTCCTTCCTAGGGCTGGATCACTCTGTTCTGGGCAGGCGAGATGGGCGTACAGAGGCCAGGTCCCTCCATGCTGACCATGCTGACAGGAGCAGTCCACAGGGCTATTTTTAAGGCCTGGGACATGGCTGTGCATCTGCTTGGCTAGTCTGGATGTGTGTCTGCCAGGGGCAGCCTACAAGGCTATTTTTCAGGCCCTGGCTGAAGGTGTAGGTCTATTGGACAGGCCAGAGGCATGTCTCCTGGAGGAGGGTGGCCCACAGGGATGATTCTCAAGCCCTAAGGATGGGCAGTAGCCACACACGTCAGCTACTTGGTAGCGTGGATACCTCTCCTACTCCGGGTAGGGCATGCAGTGGTTTTGTTTTTTCAAGGGTCAGCTTACTCTAGGTGAATCTTCTAGACTGTTCCTCCAACTCTAAGTGGGTTCGTTTCTCTGCTGTGCCGGACCAGAGTCACCACCAATCCTGAACCCAGGTTCTATGCAGCTGGGCTTGTAGCATTCAGCCACCTGTGGGGAATGAAGATGGTTCTGGAGAGGTGCATTGGCTACCGGCCCCGAGAGCAGGGTGCACTCTGGCGGGGGTTCTGGTCTGAAGGTGGTGCCATGCTGAAGCAGCTTGGCTCTTGGTGGTGCTGATGGGATGTGGAGGATGGGACATGGAAGATGGCGAGTGCACATGTTATGCTCCCCATCTGGAGCAGTGCAGTTGTGTGAATTCCTGCCAGCTCTCCAAATTGGGCTTGAGGAGGAGGGTGGGATTCTCTAGTAGTAAGGACTGTAGGTGTTCATGGTGGCATCAAGAGCTGGTGGGGTTCTTCAGGTTGCCTTTCTCTGCAAGAGTGAGTCCTTCCTAGGGCTGGATCACTCTGTTTGGGGCAGGCGAGATGGGCGTACAGAGGCCAGGTCCCTCCATGCTGACCTGCTGGGCTACCAGTCACCACATGTGCCTTTCTCTCCCCCACTGCATTCCAGGGCTCTCCCTTTGACACTGCAGTCAACTCTTAGCTGTTTATTAATTGCCTCTGTCCTTTCTTGTGGGGCGAAGTAGTGCTAGGGGTTTCTATTTAGCCATTTGCTGACATCCCACCAAGTATTTATTCCATCATTTTTTATAAATCCCATGAACGCTCTAATGTGACTGTTCATCTCTACACTGAGGTATCAGAGATAGTGTCCTGGACAAGGTGATCTTTGCAGCTTGGACAGAATATGGACAGGTGGAGATAGGAGATGGGGCTCCTGTAAATGTGGGGACTGAGGCAGAGATTGTGTAGAATTACGAATTCTACATTATTTTCATAAAATTAACTTTGAAACTCAGCATGTATTTCTGTGAACAATCAGATACCCTTTAATGCAAAATTACATGGCCATTTTAAATGCTGTAATGTGTAGTCATGACATTGTATCTGCTTGAGAGATAGTATTTGTGCCTTTGGTGTCACGTAGCCTATGAGACAAACTTTGGCTTAAAAAAAAAAGTCTGCTTTTGTTTGGTCTTGTGTTTCTCAGATATATCTTGGAGGATTAGTATGAATATTATATCCTCCCATCATCTCTTTAACAGGCGGTAATCCTCTGAGGACCAGGCTTTGTGTCTTATTCATCCTCTATCTCTTTGAGCACTTCCAGTTCCTGGCATAAACTAAAGATACAATAAATTGTGGTTGAATTGAATTTTCAAAGCATACACGGCTGGCCACCTCTGCACTTGTGGGAGTAATTTGCAGCCGAGCTGTATCTTCCGAGATATGTAATGCATTTAATATTGTTCTTAGGTCCAGCCTGATGAAGGAAGAAGCTAAGCGAGGAGCACGCAACCCTTGGCTCTTTGAGGAGCCAGAGGAAACCAGAGGTTTGGGTTTTGATGAAATCCGGCAACAGCAGCAGAGAATTATCCAAGGTACCAAATACCCTGAGGAGTGTGGGCTCAGAAGCCTTGCCAGATTGTTACTGTAGCCTTGAACACTCCTTGTCCCCATTGAAAATTAGAGTTCAAATTGTTGGTCTTGTAAAGTTCTTGGTATTTTTGTACCTCAGGAAACCTGATGAATAGGCAGTTGCTGTTACCCATCTCAGTAACTCATGAAAGTAGTGATTGTCTGTTGGACAAGAGGAAAGAGCAGATCTGAATCTGTGCAGTGGAATTTGCTGCATGTGCCTTTGCTTTGATGCACAACTGGAATTATTCTTCAAACACAAGATTAGTTTTTTTTTTTTCCTACAAAATATGTCAGTTTGGCTTTTACATTCAAGTTCATCTTGGCCAGTGGCTTTTAAACCTAATTATTTTTTACTTCTATCTTTTATTATTTATTTATTTTTGAGACAGAGTCTCACTTTGTAACCCTTGGTAAAGTGCTGTAGCATCACAGCCCACAGCAATCTCAAACTCTTGGGCTTAAGAGATTCTCTTGCTTTAGCCTCCCAAGTAGCTGGGACTACAGGCACCCACCACACCGCCTGGCTGTTTTTAGAGATGAGGTCTCACTCTGGCTCAGGCTGATGTCAAACCTGTGAGCTCATGCGAACCACCCACCTCAGCCTCTCAAAGTGCTAGGATTACAAGCATGAGTCCTCGTGCCCTGCCTACTTCTATGTTTTAAATTTTAGGAGTAATATGTGATTATTTTGTAAAAGTCAAACAATATAGGGATGTTTAAAATGAAAGTCCTCTATATTCTTTCTCCTATCTCAAACTATAAAGGGATTAATATGTATTTTTGTAGCCCTTTTTGTATACATATGTATATTCAATCTAATCACACTTACTGGATATATAAACAGGGTCAGCAGATACATAGCCATAAGCTAGCTCTCTCCATATCTATCATTTCTTTCTTTTTTTTTTTTTTTTGAGACAGAGCCTCAGGCTATCCCCCTGGGGAGAGTGCTGTGGCATCACAGCTCACAGCAACCTCCAACTCCTGGGCTTAAGCGAGTCTTCTGCCTCCGCCTCCCAAGTAGCTGGGACCACAGGCGCCGACCACAATGCCCGGCTATTGTTTGGTTGCAGCGTCATTGTTGTTTGGGTGGATTCGAACCCGCCACCTTAGGTGTATGTGGCTGGCGCCTTAGCTACTTGAGCCACAGGCACTGAGCCCATATCTATCATTTCATGCCTTTTGCTTTTTCCTTAGTGTGTGTTGGACATTTTTTCATGTCAGTATGTACAAATATGCCATTCTTTCTAATTCTGGTTTTTAAAGCTAGCTTTAGGGAGATATAGTTGGCATTATCCTAAATAGCACATATTTGAAATACATAATTTGATGAGCTTTGACATATGTATACACCTGTGAAACCATCACTATGATCAAAGTAATAAACATAATCATTACTTCCAGAAGTTTTCTTCATGCCTCTTTGTAATTCTTCCTGTTGTTCCTCCCTTCATCCCTAGGCAACAACTGCTGGTCTGCTTTCTGTCATTATAAATTAGTTTACGTTTCCTATAATTTTGCATAAATAGAACCATACAGTATGTACCCTTTTTAGGTGAGAAGGGGTCTGGCTTTTTTCTCCAAGCGTAATTATTTTAAGATTCATCTATATCAGTGATTCTCAACCTTCCTAATGCCGCAGTCCTTTAATACAGTTCCTGTGGGTTGTGACCCTCAGGTTGAGAACCGCTGCTGTATATTACTGTGCATATCAGCATTTCACTGTCTTGTAGAATATAGTTTCCCTTGGTATGAATTTACCACAGTCTGTGTACCCATCCGCCTATTGATGAATATTTAGATTGTTTTTAGTTTATGGCAGAAATAAATGCAAACTGCTGTTGGTGTTCATGTATTAGTCTTTGGACATAAAATTTCATTTTTTTCTTCGGTAAATAACCTCCAAGTGGAATGACTGAGTTCATATAGTGGGTATATATGTAACTTTAGAAATTTTTTTTAAATTAAATTTTAATTGGCAAACATATTTTTAAAAATCCATATTTCTGTTGTGCAGCTTGGTGCTTTGCAATATGGATGTATTGTAGAATGGGTAGATCAAGCTAATTAGCATACCATTACCTCACATGCATGTCTGTTGATATTTATGGTAAGAATACTGGAAACCTCCAAAGAGAGTAAAGCATGTTAGTCACTGTGTTGTATAATAGATCTCTTGGACTTGCTCATTCAAACTGAAATTTTGTCTCCTTCGACCAGCATCTCCTCAGGCCCCACCCCACCACCCAGCCTCCAGATTCTTGTCTCTGCTTATACATGTGTGGGTTTCATGTTTCCAGTTTCCACGTTCCACGTGTAAGAGAGATCATGTGGCATTTGTCTTTCTGTGCCTGGCTCATTTCACTTAATGTAATGTCTTCCCGGTTCCTCTGTGTTGTTGCAAATGACAGGATTTTCTTTAAGTCTGAATAGTATTCCATGTGCCATGTTGACCACATTTTTTATCCAGGATGGACACTAAGGTTGAGTCTATACCTTGGCTGTGGTGAACAGCGCTGCAGTAAACCCAGGAGTGCAGATGTCTCTTCAAGATACTGACTTCATTTCCTTTGGATGGATATCCAGTAGTGGGATTGCTAGATTATACGGTAATTTCTAATTTTTTGAGGAACCTCCATATTTTTCATAATGGCTGTACCGAGTTACCTTCCCCTCTGTAGTGTACGAGGTTCCTTTCTTCCCACTTTCTTGCCAACACTGGTTACCTTTTGTCTTTCAGTGTTTGTGTCTTTTTCTATCCACACCAGATGTGTATGTTTTAGCTGTTTCACATCCTCACCAAAACTTGGCATGGTCAGTTTTTTTACTTTTAGTCGTTTTAATAGATGTGCAGGTATATTTCATTGTAGTTTTAATAGTACGTATTTTTCTAGTAA
Source organism: Galagoides demidoff (assembly GCA_963574575.1). Lineage (NCBI taxonomy): Eukaryota > Metazoa > Chordata > Mammalia > Primates > Galagidae > Galagoides > Galagoides demidoff. The sequence continues at coordinate 9,425 of CAUYQV010043287.1, read as the reverse complement.
GTCTTTGCATATACTTATTTGCTACTTGTATATCTTCCTCGGTAAAATGTCTTTCAAAGTGTTTGCTCATTTTTAATTGGGTTTTTTCATTAAGTTGGAAGAACTTAAATCTTTTTTATATTTTATATGTCATTTGTCAGACATATTTTTTATGAATATTTTCTCCCAGTCTGTTTATCTTTTTTTCCTTTTCTTAACAGTATCTATCAAAGAGTAGAAGTTCTTAATTTTGAAGTCCAGTTAATTTTTTCTTGAATTGGTTGGGTTATATCTAAGAAATCATTGACTAACCTAAAGCCACAGATTTGCTGCTTTGTTATTTTTTCCTAGAAATTTTATAGTTTTAGGCTTTACATTAGATCTGTGATCCACTTTGAATTTTTTTGTGTATATAGTATAGTAAAGTATGGACGGAAATTTGACTTTTTTCATATGGATATCTATTTGGTCTGGCATTATTTTTAAAAAGACTATTTTTTACTAAATTTCTCTAGTTGTGTGAAAAATCAAGTGACCATATATACGTATGGACCTATTTCTGGACTCTATGGGTTTTTCTCCATTGGTCCATTTGTTAATCTTTGCACCAATGGAGGATTATATTGATTATTATTTTTATTTACTTATTTATTTATTTTTAGAGACAGAGTCTTACTCTGTTGCCCTGGGTAGAGTGCTGTGGCATCACAGCTCGCAGCAAACTCCATCTCCTGGGCTTAGGCAATTCTGTTGCCTCAGCCTCCTGAGTAGCTGGGACTACAGGTGCCCGCCAGATGCCCAGCTATTTTTTTGTTGCAGTTTGGCCAGGTCTGGTTTCGAACCCTCTACCCTCGGTATATGGGATGTCCTACCCACTGAGCCACAGGCATTGCTCTGATTATTATGTTATTATGACAGGTCTTTAAGTTGCACACTATAAGTCATTTGACTTGTTCTTTCTTTTTGAGACAGTGTGTCGCTGTATTGCCATGGTTGGAGTTTAGAGGTGGCCACATAGCTCACTGCAGCCCCAAATTCCAGGACTCAAGCAATCCTCCTGAGTAGCTGAGACTATGTGCACATGTCACCATACCTAGAAAAAATTTATTTTTTTCAGAGACAGGATTTTGCTATGTTGCCCGTGCTGGTCTTAAACTCCTCACCTCCATTGGTTCTCCCACCATGGTCTCCCAAAGTGCTAGGTTTTCAGGTGTGAGCCACTGTGCTTGGCCCAACTTTGTTCTTTTGCATACTTTCATTGGATATTCTAAAGCTTTTGAATTTCTGTATGAATTTTAAAATCTGCTTTTAATTTTTTTTTTTTTTTGAGATGGAGCCTCAAGCTATCCCCCTGGATAGAGTGCCATGGCATCACAGCTCATAGCAACCTCCAACTCCTGGGCTCAAGCGAGTCTCCTGCCTCTGCCTCCCAAGTAGCTGGGACCACAGGCGCCCGCCACAATGCCCAGCCATTTTTTGGTTGCAGCGATCATTGTTGCTTGGCGGGCCGGGCTGGGGATTCGAACCTGCCACCTTAGGTGTATGTGGCTGGTGCCCTAGCCGATTGAGCCACAGGCGCCGAGCCAGTTCAATATATTTTTAAATTTTTCTTGTTATTTTTTTCTTGGCCTCTGGGTTATTTATAAGTGTGCTTAGTTTCCAAGTTGTTAGAGATTTCCCTATTTTCATCTGTTATTGATTTCTATCTGATTTCATTGTGATCAGATAACAAACTATATGTTAACAATTTTTTTAATCTTTTGAGGTTTGTTTTATGCCCAGTATATCATCTTTCTTAATATGTGTTTAGTGGTCACTGAAAAAGACTATGCTGCTATTTGGTCCAGTGTTCTCTAAATGTCTGTCTGACCTTGTTGGTTGATGGCATTATTGAGCTCTATATTCTTCCTGATTTTCTGCCTAGTTGTTCTACTGATTGTTGAGAGAAGAGTACTGAAGTTTCCAACTATAATTTTGGATTAATATATTTTTTTCTTTTAGTTCTATCAGTTTTTGCTTCACACATTTTGTTACTCTGTTGTTTGGTGCATACATTTTTAGACTGCTTTGTCTTCCTGGTAAATTGGCTCTTTTATCATTATATAATATCCTTCTCTGTCTCTGATAATTTTTTCCTAAAGCCTACTATATACTGTCTGATAATATATCTACTTTTGCTTTTTTTAGACCAATGTTTGCATTATCTTTTTCTATCTGTTCATGCTCACCCTGCATATATCATTATATTTGAAGTAAGTTTCTTGTATACAGCGTATAATGGGGTCATGTTTTATAATCTGCTGTAACGATTTCTGTCTTTTAATATTTAGAACACTTACATGTTCTGTAATTATTGATATTTTAGGGTGTAAGTGCAATTTTGTTTTTGTTTGATCTTTTCTATTTTCTTTTTCTCTTTTCTGTGAATTATTTGAACTTTTAAAAAATTCAGTTTTAATTCATCTATAGAATTTTGAGTGTATGTATTTGCATAACTTTTTTTTATGTTTCAAGCATAACATATTTATAACTTTTCACAGTCTACTGGAGTTATCATTTTACCAGTTTTAGTGAAGTACAAAAATCATACTTCCTTATACCCTTCTTTGCTTCTAATAGTCTTAAGTATTTTCTCTATACATATTTGGAACCTATTGTAATACTGAGACAATATTATCACATTTGCTTTCAACATCAAACAAGAGGAGAAGGGAGGTCTATCGTATTTACCCACATTTTTGTGTTCTGTGTTCTTTCTCTCTTCCTTATGTTCTAAGATTTCTTCTTTTATTCTTTGCTTTCTGTGTAGAGAACTTTAGGTTATTATTTTAGGTCTTCTGTAAAGAAATTATCTTAGTTTTTCTTCATCTAAGAATGTATTGATTTCCTGTTCATTTCTGAAGGATATTTTTGCTGGATATAGCACTCTGGGAACAGTTTCTTTCAGCACTTGAAAATTATGCCACTTCCTTCTGGCTTTCATGGTTTTAGATGAAAAATCACCTGTTGTTTGAATTTTTTCCCTAATAGGTAAGGTGCATTTTTCTCTTGGTTCTATCAAGGTTTTGTTTGTTTGTTTGTTTTTACTTTGGGAAGTTTAACTGTGATGTGTCTTGGTGTGAATTTCTTTAGGTACATCCTATTTGGAATCTGCTCAACTTCAAATCTGTAAATTTATGTCTTTTGCCAAATTTGGGGGGAAAATTGTTAATATGTCTTTGAGTACTTTTCAGCTCTGCACTTTTTCTCTTCTTAGGGACTTTGGTCACAGAAATGTAAACTCTTATCATAGTCCCACAGGTCTCTGAGTCTCTGTTTATTTTTTGTTTTTCCTTTCTATTCTCATTTTTCCTCTCTAATTAACATTAGGTAATTTCTATTGTTCTATCTTCAGTTCATGTATTCTTTTCTCTTTTTTGTCTATTCTGCCTTTGAGTCTACCCTGTAAGTTTTTACATTTTGGTTATTGTATGTCTCAATTTTAAAATTTTCATTTGAATTCTTATTATATCTTCTACTTCTTTCCTGAGACATTCTATTTCTTTGCTGATACTCTTTTCATTTGTTTCAAAGGTGTTCATAATTTCTTGCTGAAGCATTTTTCTGATTACTTCAATCATCTTTTCAGATAATTCTAATATCTTTGTCACCTCTCTGTTGGTATCTATTGATTTTTTTTTTTTGAGACAGCCTCAAGCTGTCACCCTGGGTAGAGTGCTGTGGCATTGCAGCTCACAGCAACCTCCAACTCTTGGGCTCAAGCAATTCTCCTGCCTCTGCCTCCCAGGTAGCTGGGACTACAGGCACCTGCCACAACGTTCAGCTATTTTGTTGTTGTTGTTGTTGCAGCCATCGTTGTTTGGTGGGCCTGGGCTGGATTTGCACCCGCCAGCTTAGGTGTATGTGGCTAGTGCCTTAGCCACTTGAGCCACAGGCACCAAGCCTGATTGTCTTTTTTTAAATTTAGTTTGAGATCATTCTTTTTATAGAAAGAATATTATATATTATATATTTTTCTATGTATTATTAGACTTGGGATGTTATTTAGCCTTCTTTTTCTTTTCTGGCTTCCTCTGACACTACTTCTGAGGGGAAGGAGGAGGCACCACTTTGTTACTGCCAAGCGAGAGTATAAGTCCAGGTTTCCTCCTAGGCCTTTATTGACTCCTGAGATAGAAAAGCCTCTTTACTGCTGGGTGTAGGCAGGAGCTCTGGCACTCCACAAGATTTCCACTGTCCCCTCCCTGGCTGGGCAGCACAGGAATGCCTTGCTACTGTTCCACATGCACCTTCACTGATGTCACTGTGGAGATGTAGGGGGCTGCATTACTGCTGGGCAGTAGTGAAAGTCCTGACTCTCTCTGGAGCCTCCTCTGACACCATCCCAGTGGGGATAGGGGAGGGAGGCTCTACATTAGAAATGGGAGTCTAGGCTTCCCAGCTAGATGGGGCGAGCTACATGGGGAAGCTCTCATTACCTCTGCACAATAAAAGTTGTGGCTCTTGACACCCTTTGCTGACACCACTCTGGCAGGGATGTTTGGGCTCCTTGTTAAAGCCTCACAAAAGTGGAAGTTTAGGTTCCCCACTCAACTTTTGCTGATGTGGATAGGGATGAGACTGTAGATTTTTCTGTGGTACTTGGCTAGAGAACAGCAGTTATTATCTAAAAGTTTTCTGTCTTGCCAGGCTGCTCCATCCTGGTTTCTTCTTTTTGCTAGAGAGAGAGAAGGCCTTCATTGAGGTTGGCATTTTCAGGTTGCTGGCTTCTTCACCCCAGGTCTACGATGTATAAGGCAGAAAGAAATCCCAGAGATTTCACCACGATATTGTTCCTTGGATTCCAAAGTCTCTAGTCAATCTGCTTTCTTCTCTCCAGCTTTTAGAGTATCCCTGGGTTTGTTTTGTATGTACTATTCAGAGGATTCAATTGTACTTGGAAGAATAGCAAAGGGTACATCTACTCCACCTTCCTACATGTGGAAGTCTTTACAGGTCATTTTAATAGCTATAAAATGACCTATATTATAGGTCATTTCAATATAACAACAGTAGCTATTGATAGATACCTCTAAGGGCTATTGTGAAAATTAAGTGAGTTAATTTGGTCTTTGGAACAATGTCTGGCATATAGTAACCCTTATATCAGTGTTAGCTCTTATTGTTATTAGATAAACAATATAATGTAGTTGTTGATGAAACAGATCCTAGAATCAACACTGCCAGGGTTTAAGTCTCACCTCTTATACTTAATGTTATATTTATCTTGGGGAAAATTACTTAATTTCTCTGTGCCTAACTTTTCTCATTAAAAATGGAAAGAATAGTTTCTTCTTCACAAGATCATTGTGAGAATTAAAATAGTTAATATATCTAAAACACTCAGAAGTTTACTTGACACAAAATAACCTCCATTGACATATTAGATATTATTCTTCTGAGTTCAAGTGCTTTATTTTCCCCCTTAAAATTCCCATGAAATAAGTAGCAAAGCATCATTATCCCTATCTACAAAATAAATAAATAAAAAAAGAAGTTCTGAGGCATATGGTGACCTGCCCAAGATCATAGAGCCAGTAAGTGGTACTGCCAGCCTCAGTCACAGTTCTTCAAACTTCAAGACCAGAGTTTGTTCCATTATCTAAGCGTTGAGCTGAAGCTGGGCAGGAGTGCAAAGTGAACATTGGTATTCATGCTCAGAGAACAAGGTGGGGGCTCTGATGGTAGATAGGCAGGCATAGAAAACATGCCTCAGCCAGCAGGACAGAGAATAGACCTGGGGAAAGTGGAGAAAGGGGCAGCTGAGAGTTTGGTGGTTGGGCTAAGTCCCAGTCAGGAAATTGGTGTTGAAGAAACCACAGAGATTACTTCGTCTGATAAACTTCTGTCCCCAAAGGCATTCCATCAACATCTCCTACTCAGAGAATAGTGGAGAGTTTCCTAATAGCTCATCACTCCCACCCTAGGGCAGTTTTTCTGCTATTAAAAACTCATCAGGAAAGTCTAGTTCCAAGAATGCAGAAACTGGGGCTTCTTTGGTTCAGAACATTCTGACTCTTAGCTATCTTCCTCCCCAAGGTAACCCCACCAGCTTTCTGTACTCTTTGGAGCCTGTGACTCAGAGCCTGCACCAAGCCTTATCTGAGACACCAGCCCAGACTGAGCTTGTTCCTTCCTAAACCCTGAGCATTAACCATTTCTACCATATGTTTTCGGGTGTGTCTAATCCATTAAACACCATATAATATCCATATATTTCTTGATTTTTTTTTCCAGTTTTGGGCCGGGGCCGGGTTTGAACCCGCCAGCTCTGGTATATGGGGCCAGTGCCCCACTCCTTTGAGCCACAGGTGCCACCCTTTCCTGATAGGTTTGATGTCCAAGTTCTGTGTTACCAGCAAGGTTGTGGCTCTTAAGGGTTGCACTGCACAGTTTTGTGTTATGGAGTCATAGCGTGTGGCATAGAACATGATACTGCAGTATGTAGTGCATCAGTTAATACCTGTCAACTCTGAAAATTAGGATCACAGCCAAATAGGTTGACCATTTTGTGGAATACGTGGAGGGCCCCAGGAAATTTTTTTTTTTTTAATTTACAAAGCCTTATCTAACTAAACACTTTGTTCTAAAAATGCTTTACAAAATGTTTGAACTCCTGGAAAGTATAGTGATTTATCAATGAAATTCAGAATAATGAGTAGAAAGAGGTAGAAGAGGTACAGACATTTGTATTTATCATCAAGTTGGGGGAAATGTCCAGACATCATCTCTTCTTGTTTCACTATAGAAATCATCTCTTTATGTTCTTTACTATCAAATGTATCATTCCTGGATAATTTCATACATGTATTTCCTACCATAAAAAAGAGAAAAAGGTAGCAATGCTATTAAGCCATGACTCTGTGGAACCCTTTTATGTTGAAACCATACAGATCTTCTCATTTGCAGTTCCCAAATGCCATTTCATGCTGATTATGTCACTACCCATGTCACTGTATAATGTATTGGGTAGACTATAAATCCTAGTTCCAATGACTTTCTCCAAGATAGTTACTATGACTCAATGATGACCACAAGCAAAGCACGATGGCTCATACTTATAATCCTAATACTCCAAGAGGTCAAGGTAGGAGGATCACTTAAGCTCAGGATTTTGAGGTCACAGTGAGCTTTGATGAGGCCTCTGCACTCTAACCCAAGCAACAGAGCAAGACCTGCCTGAGCAAGAGCAATAACCCAGGCAACAAAGCAAGACCAGCCTGAGCAAGAGCAAGACCCCATCTCTATAAAAAATAGAGATGGGCATTGTGGAGGCTGCCTGTAATCCCAGCTATGGAGGACTGAGGGAGGAGGATCACTTGAGCCCAAGAGTTTGAGATTGCAGTGAGCTATGATGACACCATGGTAGTCTAGCCTGGGCAACAGAACAAGACCCTGTTTAAAAAAAAAAAAATGATGACCACAAATTCAAGTCTCACTCAGAGAATGCTGAAAAATGCAAAAGTCCATTTTGAAGTCTTGTAAGGTTTATGGTTTGGAACTTTGTAACACAAAGGTAGAAGGACATATCATCCAACTTCATTTTCTCTTGAACCCTTTGAGCGGACACCTCTGCATTTCTAGAATGTGATCACTTCTGATATTCACTGCCCTCTGCCTTCCACACAGCACGACCAAGATAACTTAGCCCCCCAAAGAGTGGCCTTTTTATTTCATGTTAATAAATCTTAAATAGCAGGGATTTTTCCTTCTTTTCCTATGTGGTAACTTCCCATTACTCCTGGCATTCTAAGCCATACACATGTGCAAGATTTTGCAAAAACTGAGAGGTAGAGAAAAAGCAAACAGATGAGCTGGGAGGGATATTTTGCGAGTTATGAAAATAAAAATCCAGAAAAATATCCCTCTAAATTATATCATTGATAGCATCCATTAAACTATTCTATTAAAATAGGCTACTATCAAAAAGCCAAAAAATAACAAATGTTAGCAAGGATGCTAGTACATTGTTGGTGGGAGTATAAGTTAGAACAGCCACTATGGAAAATAGTATGGAGAGTCTTCAAAAAACCTAAATATTCAGGAATTCCACTGCAGTGTGTATATCCAAAAGAAAGGAAATCAGTGTTTTGAAAAGGTATCTGAGCTCCCACATTCATTGCAGTACTAGTGACAATGGCCATGATATGGAATCAACCTAAGTATTCATTGTTGAATAGATAAGGGAGATTTTTGGTTCCAGAATGATAGAATAGAGCAAGTTGGCTTCACGCCCCAACAAAGAAAACCAGTGGATGAATGGGTGAAGAAACCATTACATATGTGCACCGTGGCATATTATTCAGCCATAAATAAATGAAATCCTGTCATTTGCAGTGACATGGATGAAACTGGAGGACATTGTGTAAAATGAAATAAAGGCATAGAAAGAAAAACAGTATTGCATATTTTTTCGTATGTGGGAACAGAAAAGTTAATCTGGTAGAGGTAGAGAGTAGAATGGTGATTAGCTGAGGCTGGGAAAGTTTGGGGGAGTCAGGATGAAGAGAGGTTTGTTAATAGGTACAGAAATACAGTTATATAGAAGGAATGAATCCTAGTGTTCAACAAACAGGATTTCGAAATAGCTAGAAGAGACTCTTGCCAACATCAAGAAATAATAAATATGTTAAGTGATGAATATCCCAGTTACCTAGATTTGATCTTAAAACATATGCATGTATCAAATATATCATGTTATCAAAATATCACATAAAATTACTCTGTATCAATTAAAATTTTTCATTAAAATATTGTTAATGGTAACCGCTATTTTTATTATTTTAAAAGTTGTTAAATCTCTTTGATCACCAAATCTCAGGCTCAATGTATTGCTCAGACTACCACCATCAATATTACTTTTTAGTTTCACTCAAAAGAATGTTGCAAAATATATGAATTTCTGACTATCTTGAAATCTAGATAAATCAATGGGCATTTTGAGAATTACAGAATTAGATTTTAGCTAAAAAATAGAATTTATTCACATTTACCTTAGCTTTCCTTTCTGAATACAATGGGCTGAGATTCCCTCTGCCCCACTCAGAAAACAGAATGTTTAGATCTGATGGCAGTTCAGGCACAATTTCTAATAATCTAACTTCCCAACATATACACATGATGCATATTAATATTATAGAAAAACATTATAAAGTAATGATTACTATGGGCCTCATAGTGTGCTCAGTAGTTCTCTTGTTATGGATTTACTTAATTGAGCAACTAATGTTATTCAATGTTCAATACTTCTTTAAAATACAGCCTACTGGCGGCGCCTGTGGCTCAATCGGCTAAGGCACCAGCCACGTACACCTAAGGTGGCGGGTTCGAATCCCCAGCCCGGGCCCGCCAAACAACAATGACGGCTGCAACCAAAAAATGGCCGGGCGTTGTGGCGGGCGCCTGTG